>VXAL01002005.1:0-90412 GCA_013399475.1 Chauna torquata
ATATATATATATACACATGTATAATATACACAGTACATATATAATTAGATAATTTGTATACAAGAAATTAAAATGGAAATAACCAGGTATATCAATTCCTTGTGAACATGTGGTTATTGTAATTTTAATAACACTTTAAGGTAATATTGGGGTAAAAGTTCATTTGACATGCTTCAGTGACTACTTTAACCGATTTTAAATCGTATGGCAAATGTGCTAATAAGGCATTTGAGGAGAAAACCAATGTCTACCGCAACAACAGCGAAACTTCTTTCAGGGTAGGAGCTGAGTTGTTTTGTCTGTTTTTTGTCTGGTTTTAGCAATGTGGAATTCCTTAATCTGTCTACATAAATACACATACAAAGCAAATGTATGCAAGCTTAGCAGAGGTGTATGTGATTGCTGGTAACCTAAGATATATTGGAAAGTTTTGGCAGTTGCAGTAGTTGTAGTATTTCTTTCATTATCTGCATTGTTCTTTTTATATCTTGCCGTGTTCTTTGTTTTGCTTGTGCAAAACTAGCTAGCTTCAATAGTAAAGTAATAAATATTCATAGGATAATTCCAGTTGGCAGAGACCCCAGGATGTTGTGTCCGCCAGCATCCTGCTCAGAAGCAGGTCAATGTTGACTTCAGACTGGATTGCTTAGGATTTTGTCCACTTGTAAGGACAGGGGTCCTGCAGCCTCTCTCAGGCTCTGTTCCTCATGGAAACTTCTTTTCTGTCTAGTTGGTACCTCCTCTGTCAATTCTGCATGCATTTTACATTAAAATCTTTCATCTTGTACCATTTCAAATGAAAATTGAAAAAGGCTTCTAAGTGGCAGTGCGTAAACCGTACGTGTTAGGAGGGAAAGGATAGCAGCCTGTGTCTATGGATGCTAATACATGTGTGGCCTTGCAGAAGCTGAACAGTAGTTCAGGCTCTTCAGAAGAGGAGGAAGAGGTTGAAGTGTAGAATTTTGGGGGAATTGTATACAGTTTACAGATGACAGACGTACTTATAAGTACCCCAGCTACTCTAATATAATGAATATATTGTCATGGAAAAAATGCACATGTTGATTCTTTACATACCTAACAATATTTTTTTCTTCCATGATGCCCCAGAAGTCTTTACCAGCTTTATTCTGGATATGTAGCTCTTAAATGAAGAGGTTAAGTTCCTGATAAACTGTGAATAGCTAATCTTAAAGCTGTAGGCTCATGGCTTTCCCTCTTTGCTGTTCCCTGATGCTGATGCATATCAAGCTGACCTGGAGTAAGGCAGCTGTGCTGACTGAAGCTTTGGGTCTAACCTGGTGTCCCGCTTGGCTTCAGTTCATAGGCTTTGCTTTGGCAGCTCTCCAGTCTGAGAATTGGAGCTAGTGCTGTTTTCCTAGGCTTAGTTCCAAAAAAAAATATTGCTTTTATGTTCAGTTGTACCTGTTGCAGGTGGGGGAGGGAAGGGATGTTTGTTTAAGCACCTAATGCAAATACTGAGATAATCATATACATATATGTATATACACATCATATATGTTTTCAGTCAAAAGTGTATACTGCGTTTTCTATTTTGTGCTTCCGAGACAGGTACTTTGAAATACACTGTCTGACCTGTTTGAAAAGTTGTAGATTGTTTGTTTCCCTATAAAGAGGAAAAAAACATACTAAATAGCCATAGGAATGCCCTAGTCAGGATGGAAAATTGCTGAGCAGGAAGTCCTGTTCAACCTGTAAGCTGTTACTGTGTTGCTCAATCTGTGTTGTTTAACTTTAGTTTTCTTAAGCATTCACTTCAGATGGATAATTTTTGATACAAGCAGGTCTGTGTAAATGAAGCTTCTGTCCAAATTTGATACAAAAGACTTCTCTAATGCTAGTACCAGCTTTAGATGGTGCATGTAGAGCCTTAAGCGGACAAGATGAATATGAAACTAAAAACAGAGGGTTTCTCCACCCAGGAGATAGCTTGTTTGTCTTGTATTTCTTAACTCCTAGTGTTAGACAGATGTTAATACTTCCGTTGTCTCCAAAGCCTTCTCAGTAGCCTTGTCAAAAGGTAAGATTATGGTTGTACTTAAGTGTGCAGCGTATCAGGATGACTGACTCTGGCGATACCAGACTTTCTAAGGGTGGTGGTGGTGGTGAGGTAGTGGTGGTGGTGGGGATTGAGGTTTCTTCCTTCTCCTTCCCCACCCCAGCAATAGCTGCAAGTGTCTTTGTGTGTCCCAAGATACCTCATTGCTCTGGCTATTTAAAATTCTGATGCAAGCTTCAGTGTCTTATGAAGCCTTGAGTCATAATTACGGTGGATGACTTGAGTCTTGAATAGTAGTGCAGTATTAGTTTTTCTCCCCTCCCTTTTGTTTTATAACTTTCTTTATCAATTCAAAACTTGAACTGTAAGCTTTCTAATGCAGTGACAGACAAGTTGAATTACACACAAGAGACTGACATATGCTTGGAGGCTGCAAAGTAACTGACTTCTATGATTATTGGGCTGTCCCTGCTAACTTCAAATACAGCCACAATCCCATCAGAAGGCATATGTCTTGGAAACTGTCATATGTCCTTCTGAACTTCAATCCTGTGAAAATGGATATGTAGTTGAGATGAATCCAACAGCTGCTGAGTAATGCTTATTCTGCAGTTATGAAGTCCTTAACAAATTTTTGACATGCGGCAATTCATGTAGTTTTATTCTGGTAAAAGATTGTGTCAAGGAGATACAGTAGCTTAATGTTTCAGAAGAACAAGATGGACTCCATAAAATTTGAACTCTTCTGTTTTCTTAACAGGTTTGAATACTCAGTATACTAACTTTGTGAATTTGATGTTCATACTTTTCTTCTTGAGATGATGGTACAAACCCATTAATGACCAGTATTTCTCAGCTTTGTGCTCCTTCCTACGCAAGTTTGGAAGAGCTTTTTAGAGCGCAGCTTGAAAATGCTTTGCTATGAATAAAGTAAGCCTTTGTATAGTTGATTGCTGCTGTGAATAGTTATATACATGCTTCTTGATTGCTCATCTTCCTTGGGAATGGACTTGATTACCTGGGACTAGTTGCAGGTATTTCTTAAGTACCCAAGTTCTAATTATGCTTCTAGTTTATTGTTGTTAAATTATAAGCATTTTGCATTGTAGGCTGTATAGTAGTGCTTGGCTTTCCTGGTTGGTCCTGTCAACAGTGAAGGCAGCTAAGTATTAAACCTAGGGACACTTGTGCTGTGAAGACAGCATGGTACTTCTGCTAAGATGCCTAAGGCTGGTATGATTGTTTAACAGGAAAAGTAGCTCTATGTTCTTCCTCTCCAGCCCCAAATCCCCCTAGGATCTTATTTTATAGTCACCAGAGGAAACATTTTCTTCCTTAAAACTCTCCCCTAAAAGGGCTTCTATTCTTCATTGGCATTATAGGGAACCCAGCTAGCAGAGCAGGCTTACTTGGTAAGTTGAATCTGCGGTCAATATGAATTGTGCTGTAGAACTGCTGAGCCTAAATAGAGAAGACTTATTGATCCAGCCAGTGAAGACTGATCGAACTGCCACAGCAGACAGCCAGAAAGCAAAAGTATACCTTCCTTCCCATCCCATACTTAATACTTGTTTTTCTGTTTACTTTTTATATGTAAAACAACATACATGTGTTTCTTTCCTGGAGTATTGTGAAGCTTCCTTGTAACATTAAAGGACAGAGAGGTAATCTAAAAGTGGGTGATACAGGCTAGGAAAGAAAACTACATTGGGAGTATGCCTGTGTGCTTGTGAGAGGAAAACAGAAGACTTAGTTGGTATACATTCATATCTTGAAAGTGAGGCTAAAATGATAAGATTTAAAGGGCTATTAAATTAGAGTGGAGTACTGTAGATTTATGCTTACACTAGATGAGAGAAAAACTTGCAGGGGAGCAAGGCTTGCTGTAGTACAGATCCCGGTGATTGCTGTGGGTACCTTTCCTCTAACCAACTTTTTGAGAGCCTCTGGCTATCTATTTAAATCTACTGAAAATGAAGCTTGACAAAGCTCTGTAGTAAGGTTTTTTGTTTGTTTTGTAGTCATCAGGGATGAGAAGACTCTTAACTTTCTGACTTAACTTTCAGATAGTAAACTATGTGAATATATAACCCATTGATCTGATCCATCAAGTCAAGACTTTTTTAATTTGTGGAGCAGATTTTAATAGGAAGTAAAGTAAATTTTATGAAAATTAAAAATTGTTGCAGCTGGAGCAGCTGTAGAGTTTTCTGTTATGAAGTTAAGGTTTTTTTATTGCATAATGTGCCCTCTAAAGTGAGTTGGGAGGCTAATGTAATGACAAATATCCAATGTTTTGTTTGAAATAATTGAGAGACTTCTGACATAAAAGCTTGGTAGGAAAAAAATTTTGGTAGACAACTAAAACTTTTGACTCAACTTTTTGGGGGTTATTTAGGAGGATAAATCATTCTTAGCATTGTGTTGAGCTTCATTTATGCCAACTAAAATTACTTGTGGCATTCCTAAGAATGTGGAAGTCAAACTGATGGCAGCATACTTGAAATCCAAATTTGAGAAGAAACAGATGGCTTCTTATATGTTTACTGCTGTGGCAAGCTAGTAAAACATAAAATATGTTGAAAACAGCTTTTTTTAAACAGCTAAGATTAAATGAAATAGCCATTGAAGTTCAGACTATCTTGTCACTGTATGCAAAGCTTTTAAAACCCGTAGGAGGCATGTGGGCTGATTCTTACCATGCAAATAATTGCACTAGAAGTGGTACTGATTGACACTTACAGGTTGTTTAAGACCTTCATGAGGCAATAGCACTTGCCCACTGAAAAGCATGTTATAAATTCATTCTAAGAAATTACTGCATCTTTTTTTCTGAAACCTCTGCTGTAGCTACTGCTTTTGGCTTGTGTTTTGATTCCAACTTAGTGCCAGTGCTGTGGGAATCACTGACTTTTTTTTCCTCCTCCCTGAACTAGACCTTGGTATCTATTAATGCAAAGAAAGTTTCTTAGAAATAGCTGACAGTGGAATAAAATGGTAATTGATATGCTGTTATTTACAGCTTCATTAAGAATAATTCCGGTAAATGAAACATTTGAGTGAGTTGTCTCTAACTTAAGGGGGTTTCAAACACGTTAATATGATTAGTAAAAACTGTTTTGGAGCTTTCCGCCAATAAATACACTCATCTGAGATGAAAAATAAATTTTAGTGGGTGAGGTGGTGGTAGGGAAGAGTGGAACTCTACCCTATAGTTTGCAGTTAAATAATGCTGAATAACAAGAATTTGTGTACTTAAAGTAAAAATTCATTAGTAAACCAGATGATGAATTTTTGACTGTATTGTGTCCCTGTTACAAACAAATGGATAAGTGTTTTTGCTGTAGCTTACCTGGGAATGTGATTAATGTTCAGTATTACTTATTCTAGTGTGTTTTGGCAATATGAAAACCTGAATAGTTAACAAGAGCACTAATTTGAAATTAAAGTAATAAATCAGAGTTACTGAAGTAGGTCCTGCAGTGTGCTGTGCTCCTGAGCTGGCATTGGGAGCAGCATTTTGTCCCACATACTCGTGGCAGCATGCCTCTTCATCAGCTAGTGTCTTTCCAGTCACGCTTGTGTTCACGTCTCTGCTACATGCTCTGCTGATTACCTTGGAAAAGGGCAATGCTGTAACTGTTCAACTGACCTTTCAGTTTATTTTCTCTTGTGTAATATGAAACACGAGCTAACACAGTCTTAGTCTACTGATTTCTGGAAAGTAAAGAGACAGATTTCATTTCTAAAGCTTTCTGTTCAAATATGATGGAGTTTCTCTGTAGTTATGTTAATTTGAGGCAGTTCTTTTTAAATTACTTTGGATATCATCCTAACAGAGAAGCAAATTATTACAGCTAAAAGAAGGGTTTTTAGTGCATAATTTAGACTATTTATAGAGAGAGAGAGTGAGACAATGACTATTGAATGAAGAGATCTGATATCTAAATTGTTTATCTGACAAATATTTAGATGTGTAAAACAAAGTGTGCTACTGGTCAACTTGTTGCTTTACATACAAAGGAAAAAGCATAAAATGGAACTTTAACGCAGCAATTACAAAATGTTTAAGACTGCCTTCATGACAGGGAAGCTGTTTTGGGTGCTTTGGTTTATGCAGAATATACATAGCTGTAGTGTTCTAGAAAGTTGTAAAACAGCTTAGGATGTTGGAGATCGCTTTGTTTTTTAGGGGTGTCTTTCAGTTTTTTAAAAACAAAGTAACTATATACCTTTTTGTCTCTATAGAGGGTAAAAGATAAAAAGATGAAATAGCTTTCTTGTAGCAAGTGTTAATACTGAAATATGCATACACTTCTTTCCTCTCCTCTCTTGCTAGAATCAATGTCTTTAGTTCTCTAGACTTCAGATGATAAGAAATTGCATTTTGCCCCTTATAAACATTAGTAATTTGCTACACTTATCCTGTGAGGTGCATCCGTGAGTTTCTAATAAAAGTGACAGAGTTGATAAATGAATAACATACGAGGATGTGGGTGAGAACCTCTAAATATTGGGGTGAAGGGTGTTCTTAGAAGTGGATTGGTTTAGATAAGTCAGTGGAGCAATTATTACTAAATGATTGCATTAAGTTTGCATTTGATGCATCTTGTAATGACTCCTGCATTAGGTTCTGAATCGAGCACTATATGTATAGGCATTGTGCAGCTGATGGCAAGGCATTACAACTATCAAATGCTGGTGAAGTCAATAAATTATCCTCATGCGTAAAGCAGGGGAGAGGCTTGCTTCTGGTCTTTGGTATTGTACAGAAAGCATTGTGTCAGAACTTCAGTTGGCAAATCTACTTGCTAAAATACTACTGAAATATATTTGTCTTTATTAGATTTCTAGCTTATTACTCTTTACATGTGTCAAAAATAGCAGCTGCTGCTAAGATGTCAAGAAAAACTCTGTGGCTACTCTTTATTTTCTGACACTTCTTGTTTTGTTGTGCTCATAAATACTAGACTGGATATTGTTAGGGTATGACTTGCACAACACTGCACTGTATTTTGAAAAAAGCTGATACTTAATGAGTCATTTTGTCCTGTAAGAATAAATTTCAATAGAACAAGTGATTACTCGTTAATTATCCCCAAGCAAATATTTCCTAATTTTAAGCTACTTCATTTAGTTTGAGACAACTCTGTGCTATCTTTGTACTGAAATAATGGGACATTCAGAGTGAGTTGGGATTTTACATCCCTTTGGTCACCATGTGTATTGGGTTTACGTGGTAAAGGTTTGGTGGCAGGGGGGCCACAGGGGTGGCTTCTGTGAGAAGATTCCAGAAGCTGCCCCATGTCAGATAAGAGCCAGCTCCAGCCGGCTCCAAAAGGGACGCACCGCTGGACAGACCTGAACCAATGAGCGATGTTGTTTGTGCCTCTGTGAGAGCAGATTTAAGAAGGGGAAAAAACCACTGCGCAACAGCAGCTGGGAGTGAGAGGAGTGAGGAACAGCCCTGCAGACACCAAGGTCAGTGAAGAAGGAGGGCAGGAGGTGCTCCAGGCGCCGGAGCAGAAGTTCCCCTGCGGCCCGTGGTGAGGACCATGGTGGAGCAGGCTGTACCCCTGCAGCCCATGGCGTACCACATGGAGCAGATCTCCACGTGCAGCCCGTGGAGGAGCCCACGGTGGAGCAGGTGGATGTGGCCTGAAGGAGGCTGCAGCCCATGGAGAGCCCCCGCAGGAGCAGGCTCCGGGCCGGACCTGTAGCCCGTGGAGAGGAGCCCACGCAGGAGCAGGTGATCCGGTGGGAGCTGCCACCCGTGGGGGACCCATGCTGGAGCAGTTTGCTCCTGAAGGATGGACCCCGTGGTACGGACCCATATTGGAGCAGCTCTTGAAGAGCTGCAGCCTGTGGGAAGCCCACGCAGGACCCGTTTGGGAAGGACGGCATCCCGTGGGAGGGACCCCATGCTGGGGCAGGGGCAGAGTGACCATGAAGGAGCGGCAGAGACGCAGCGATATGGGCTGACCGCAGCCCCCATTCCCCGTTCCCCTGCACCACTCGGGGGGAGGAGGTAGAAGAGGGTGGATGGGGGGAAGGTGTTTTTAGTTTGCTTTTAGTTTCTCACTGCTCTAGTTTGCTAGTTGTAGTAATAAATTATATTAATCTGCCTATGTTGAGTCTGTTTTGCCCGTGACGATAATTAGTGAGCAACCTTCTTGTCCTTATCTCAACCCTTGAGCCCTTGTCCATCGTATTTTCTCCCCCTGTTTCTTTGAGGAGGGGGAGTGAGCGAGCGGTTGTGGTGGAGGTCGCCTGTTTAGCTGGGTAAAACCACCACACCATGGAAGGTGCCTGGGAATTGTAACTACTGAATTAAGGTGTTGTGGGTACAATTGCATTGCATTTCCTTTTTTTCCTTAATTTCTTCCACTTCCATTTCCAGTGTAGCTTCCAGTATTACAGATTTATTCTAGTTGGAGAGAAGTAGTAAAGACACTAATGCATTTATCTATATTCTTGAGGGAGCTAATGAAAAAACCGTTATGTTCAAAGGATCCAGCAATAGCGGACACTGTTGAATGTTTTTCCCTCAGTCCATTCATTTGAGTAAATTAAGAATACTTTCTGTGGACACCAGAAAAGCAGAGAGCCAAGCTGTCCTGTCTGTTGGAAAGGAAGATGAAAAACTGCATATTGGCATTCATTATCTATGGAACAGAGAATAACTAGAGAAGCGGCTCTTGAATTTTTTGGCTTACTTGCTTTTTTTGGTTTGTTTTCTGCTGTGGGGTTTTGTAGTAACAAGTAGTAACGGAAATTTATTCATGCTGAACCAGATCTTGAATTTTGAGCGCTTCCTTAATGGTAGAAATCGTAACAAATGATTTAACTGTTTCTTACTGGAATACCTGTATATCCAAATTATTTGGATAAGTTAATTTTATTACACCTAATATGAACTTTATATCGTTGGACAATCTGCAGAATCATTGGTTTTCGACTAAGGGTGAAATGGGTGTTAAATTGCATCTCCGTTGGGATAAAGATGTGAAGTACTTGTATAGTGAAGAATTTTAATAGTACAGCTAGAGCCTCTGGGAAATTTTGATTTAGCAACTCACAGACAATGATCGTGACTTCAGAAACACAGAATCTTTGCTTTTGACCCACAGAAAGGCAAAATGAAATGACAGACGTTCTGTGTCTCTGTAAACACCATTCATTGGTATCCTGTACTTTTAAAGCATGTTCTCTCAGAATTCTTCTAACACTTCAAAGGTCACATGCTGTTCAAATGCTTCAAAGGTTACATGCTGTTGGTTAATGTATTTAAACTTATATTAAAAAGATTCATTTAATGTTTCTATGCAGGAAGTGCAGGTCAGTCATCTAAAACTATACAACTGATCTAGATTACAATGGAGTAATTCTATTGTTCTGAAACAGTAGTACCTACCTGAGATTTATACTATGTTTAGATGAAGGAAGGGCGAGTAGAGGGAGGTGGAGAAAAAGAACAAAATGAAATCAAAGGCTTTTGTTTTGGTATTCTTTCACTAGTGAGCAATCCAGATAAAGAAACAGTTACAAACAGGAATTTGCTTCTGCCACATAATTCTGGTGCTGGTGCACTTGATTTGTTGGACTCCAGAAATCTGCTTTGGGAAAGACTTCAGCCATTCTACTCCTATCTTCCTTCAATCTGTCCCCTTATAGGCAGCTGAATAGGGACAGTGTTAAGGAGTAACAAACTACAGCGTAAAGTAGAAAATGAAATTCAGGGATTCAATAATCAGAGCAGCGACTCACTGCAATGGCTTTAGTGTTGGTGAAAACATTTGTAACTACATCTTCAAATTAATAGCAGCAATATTGGAAAGAGTAATTTCTGAATCGCCATGTTCTTTGTTTTTGAAATATTCAGAGGTATTGTATCTACGCTTTCAACTTTCACTTTCATCTTTTCATTTCCTTTTTCTTCTCTGAAGTGGTACGGGTCACAGCAGGAATAGAAATGGGCATTAGTGGTGATTGTTTCGTGATTGTCCTGTTTCATATTCCTGCGTGTTCCTCCTTTGACTAACTGGAAAGGATTAAATTCTGCTTTGGCTTCCCAGGAAAAGCCAGTGAGAGTACAGAGATCTCGTAACTGTACTTCGTGAGATGGCAATTACCACTTGTGTGGTTTACAAATGGGAGTTAAAGATATCTGTTGCACCCAGTGGATTAATTGCAGTGTGGAGATCAAAAATCTAGTGCTCCCCTGATCCAGTAAACCTGGACTGCATGGCTTTGTCTGGATGTATTAGATCAAATTTGGAGGCAGGAATGCCTATTTTGTAGGCAGGCTCCATGAAATGCCATAGTATGTTGTTTGTTGAATTCTGCTGGTTCCCTGAGGGTCATGGCAAACCAGACTGAAGTCTGTTCTTACAGCATAGTCTTCTGAGCAGATTTTACTGTTGACGATGATGACTTTTTTGAATAGACCCGTAGTACTAAGAGCTGCTTTGGTATAGAACTTTATGACCCAAGTGTTAACATTGCATCTTCAGATTCAGTTTTTCTTACATAGCTATCAGTTTTTTCTTTTTTTCAAAAAAAAAAAAAAAAGCTGTTGCTGTTTACATATTCAATGTAGGTACTTAAATGATACCCATCACTGCTAGTTAATGACAGCATTGCAAGGTTTTGGACACCTACTATCTCTAAAGGGTTGGCTGTCTGTGATAACAGGAAGGGAACTGCGGTTCCTGAACCTTTCTTGATATATAAATCGAAAACAGCTGTTAATCCTTTCTTATGTTCCTCCAGTAGCAGTCTATCAGAACCAAAATCAGCACTTTTTCAATTCCTTATTTGCCAGTTTTTGAAGTGTGGCTTTATGTAAATATGTTATGGTAGGAAAAATAAGCCTTTAAAGATGATGACAGACTACCTCTCTGTAGGATGAGGAATAATCTGTACATAGTATCACACTGGTGAAGGCGTGGTTCATCCCCACGGACAGTTTGGATTTTCCTTTGTTCCTCTTTTTTGACCCTTCAGTTGTCCACAGGGAGCATAAGTTAGGGTGGATCCTGCAAGTGATGTGCTGTGGAGTAACTAGATCTCTCACTGTGCCAAAGCAGAGAATGTTTGGTGGTTGACCTGTCTGTCTGCTTCAGTAGGTCAATACAGGTTTGACACTGCCCAACTCTTATTTCTCCACCACTGGTCCCAGTCTCTCCACGCTGTCAGAGCAGGCTTCGTTCAGTAACACTGAACACAGCATGCAATCTCAGTATCACTACATAGATGTGATGGTTTGCGCTCTCATTTATAAGAAACACTAATGCTTGAAAAACAAAGCCCCAAACAAGAAAGCCTACCCCTTTTTAAAAAAAAAAAAAAAAATCAGGCTAAAGAGAAGTCAGTGGATCCCTGTTGCTCAGCCCTTAGTACTATGGCTGGGAAAACTGCAAGAGAACTTGAGGTCAGTGTAATGCCGTTGCAGAGGCTGATGGTATGTTAGCCCTCAAACAGAGCTGCTGCATTGGGGTGTTAGGAAGATGCTTCCATTTCAGCATAGTCCTCTAGCACTTTTCCAGTCATAGTAGTAAGTGTGGGGGGACCAAGCCAGTTTTGAAAATGCAGCTCAGAAATCTTGGTAACTTTGAATAGCATTGTTCATGATGTGCCAGTGATGGTATAGGAAGGGGTTTGATGACCCAGGCACTCCTTGCTTTCCTATTGTCTGTTTTACTGGAATGCTGATACGGCTCTTTTTTTGTGGTGGGGAAGAGTGGAAGCTTGAAAATAAGACCTAGTGTTCCCCTAGGAGGCTTCAGGAGTAAGCTGATAAATAAGGTAAGTGGTATCTCAAAACATCTAAACGAACAGTTTTTTCTTGTTAGTTGTTTAAATGAGGGGAGAAAAACAAAAACAACAAAACAAAAAAACAACATTTTAACCTTTCTATGTCTGATCTTTCAGTCCTTCCAATACCTGCATTGGAAGAAACACAAAGAAATATAACAGACTTAAGTAGCTGAGAGTTATTTTCTTTCCTTTCAGACTGTAGCTTTATTTTTAACATGACATTCCTGTAAATGTTTGTATTTTGGGGGGAAATGAGAGGATTTGGCTAGAGACTACCTTACTGGACACTTTCTTTCATATCCTTTTGCCTTTGGTGTCTGCAGAATTGGACTTTCCATATGGAAGCCAGATATCATTATCAAAGCCTCTCCTATTTGCTTTCACGTTTTGAATAAATTAACATTAATATTGGGCCAATATTGTGGAAATAAATTATGGCACAAAAGCTAGTTTGGACAAAAAAAGCTAAAGGATGAATAGCTACTAAAATGAACATCATAAGCAGAAGAGGGACTAAAATGATTAATGTCAGTGTTGACACCACAGGTCTTAAAATAAGCTGATTGACTGTTCTATAAACTGCAATAACTGTGACTTTCTAAAAAAGATGCGAGAACACACAAATGTTCTGAAATTTTGCAGCCATCTTAGAGTGCAGCACCATGCTGATTAAATGAGGGTATCTTGTATGCTGCTAAGGCCTTTTTGGTTCTATTCGTTTCTATCTAGATTCCTATGATACCTAAGAAACTAAAGCTTATTTGGGTAAATACAAAGGTTTAAAATATACCTTTTCTGATCATCTTACAAGGTGGCCAGCATACCTCCAATACCTTCAATTGTTTTAAAAAATAAAGGCCCAAAGGTTTTATGTGGAGTCTTAATTCAGTGTTCTGACTTGCCATCAGACTTCATCAACATTCTGCCAAAAGTCTTATTTCACTAAAGCAGTTAAGTCTGGGGAGAGGGGGAAGCTTAACTCTTTCATTTTTTTTTAAAACCCCATGGTGAAGCTACTAATTTCAGTCTTTCACGCATTTTTAATGGGATCAGTTAGTTGAATGAAGTCAGCGATGATGGGAATTGCAGCTTCAGCTGGGTTGTGTGCATCATGGTTACCAGATAAATAGAACATTATTTCTTTGAGTAATAACTGTTTAGCTTTGAATTGAACTGCAAGACTTCAAACAATCTTTCTCTCATCTTTCTCTGATAGCTGTATACTTCCACTATGTAAGTTTTAGGTCTCTAAGTACCTAAAAGACAAAATACTGTGTAACAAATATGTTCCAATAACTGGGGGTCCAAAGAATTGCCCTGAGTTTAAGTTACGGAGTGCAGAGCTATAGAGATGGAAGCTGGGGGGAGGAGACATGGATGAGGGCAGATTTGGGTGCCCACCCATGTGATTGAATTGGCTCCAGACACCATCTGACTGCAAGGAGCAGAGCAAGAGCAGCACGTGGATGCAGTGCGATCCATGAGCAAAGCACTTGCAATGGCAAGGTTATTGAAGCAAATCATAGCATAATGAGACAAAGCAGTGTGTGGAGCATGTCCTGGGCCGAAAGAGCCCTTTGAAGCATGCTTGGTCGGCATGTGAAACAGATCTGCAGATGCATTTACATGCCCTGTAGAGCAAGTAATGTCCCTGCAGTCAGCCAGGGCGTGGGAGTAACGTGCTGCTAGATGCAGCCTAACTCCCACCAAGGTGCTGCTGAAGCTGGGTGAAAAACTTATTTTGTGCTTTTGCTGTGCAGCTTTCTGCTGGCAGAATACACGAAGGAGAGTTGTGCTTCCTCCTTCAGCCTTACTGCATGGGCTGACCTTAGGCTGTTGATCAGGAGTTGGACTTGATGATCCTTATGGGTCCCTTCCAACTTGGGATATTCTATGAAGCATGAGGAATAGCTGCTCACCTGAAATGTAACCCCCCTAAAATGGCTACTGAGTTAGTATTGTCTTTACTTCTTCACTATGAAGTTTTTTTTGCAAGATACACTATCTCATGATGGCTATCCAGAAAGTGGGTATTTGATGTTTTAATTCTGCTTCTATGGAAAGTCAACCAATTCCTAAAGTCCTACACAATCATACAGTTCTAAACAAGGCTGTGTATAAAGCATGGGATTCAAAGCAATGCTGTGTTACAAATTATGAATATAACAACAAAAAATACTGTTACCTTGTTTCAAATGGTGTTCGATTACCAGTATTTCACTATGAAATACAAGAGGAGGGGGGAGCAAGAGTGCTGGTGTAAAAGTGTTAGTCTGTTACTGACTGCATTGTTTCAAGTTGGATGTGTGTGTCCTTGAGGAAATACCAAGACAGAAGTTTGTTTCCAGTAAGTCTGAAAAAAAAATCTAACATTGATATTTGAGCTTTAAAACCCATTGGTCTGTTAATGGAGGTGAGTTGCAAGAATGAGGTTTGAATTGAAAAGGCCCTTGGTGTGTGGTCCTCTGAGCCCTTCCCAGCAGGAGCTTGCTTTTCTGTAAGAATTCCTGGAGCAAGAAACACGCTCAGAGCAGTCCTGTTTTATCAGCTGTACTTGAGTGTGTGTTGTCATACCCATTGTACTGGGTTTATGTGGTAAAGGTTTGGTAGCAGGAGGGCCACAGGGATGGCCGCTGAGCAGAGCCCAGAAGCTGCCCCATGTCAAATAAAAGCCAGCTCCAGCCAGCTCCAAAAGGGACCCGCCGCTGGCCAGACCTGAACCAATGAGCAATGTTGTTTCTGCCTCTGGGAGAGCAGAGTTAAAGAAAGGGAAAAAACTGTTGCACAACAGCAGCTGGGAGAGAGGAGTGAGAAAATGTGAGAGAAACAGCCCTGCACACACCAAGGTCAGTGAAGAAAAAGGGCAGGAGGTGCTCCAGGTGCTGGAGCAGAAGTTTCCCTGCAGCCCGTGGTGAGGCCCATGGTGGAGCAGGCTGTCCCCCTGCAGCCCATGGGGTACCACATGGAGCAGATCTCCACGCTGCAGCCCGTGGAGGAGCCCACGGTGGAGCAGGTGGATGTGGCCTGAAGGAGGCTGCAGCCCATGGAGAGCCCCCGCAGGAGCAGGCCCCGGGCCGGAGCTGCAGCCCGTGGAGAGGAGCCCACGCAGGAGCAGGTGATCCGGTGGGAGCGGCCACTTGTGGGAGACCCGTGCTGGAGCAGTTTGCTCCTGAAGGATGGACCCCGTGGTACGGACCCATGTTGGAGCAGCTCTTGAAGAGCTGCAGCCTGTGGGAAGCCCACGCAGGACCCGTTTGGGAAGGACGGCATCCCGTGGGAGGGACCCCACGCTGGGGCAGGGGCAGAGTGACCACGAAGGAGCGGTGGACACAAAGCGATATGGGCTGACCACAGCCCCCATTCCCGTGCACCGCTCGGGGGGAGGATGTAGAAGAGGGTGGATGGGGGGAAGGTGTTTTTAGTTTGCTTTTAGTTTCTCACTGCTCTAGTCTGCTAGTGATAGGTAATAGATTATATTAATCTCACTATGTTGAGTCTGTTTTGCCCGGGACAGTAATTGATGAGCAACCTTCTTGTCCTTATCTCAACCCTTGAGCCCTTGTCCATTGTATTTTCTCCCCCTGTTCCTTTGAGGAGGGGGAGTGAGCGAGCGGTTGTGGTGGAGTTCTGTTGCTCACTGGGTAAAACCACCACACCTGTCCCTGTAGGAAGGGACATATGTCTTCCGGTTACTCATGACCAGTTCCCTGAAAATCTGTGGATGCTGTTGTTACTGTATTTAGTTTTTTGTCACAAAGGTAACAGTTGTACTTTTCAAAACATACCTGGGTACAGTTTTTTAACTTTGTAATATCTCTTCAGCGTCAACTTTTAATACAGGAAAGTAGAGAAATCTGAAAAGACTTTGCAGTTGCTCATTAAGCTGTGAAGGCTTCAAAGGCAGGAAGGCAGAACTCAGCCTTTAGTCCTGGCTTCTAGCTCTGGACACTCCTGTTAATTCTTTGTGTCCAGAATTTTGCAAGATTGTCTCACCTTTGAATTGTCCAACATGTGGGGTTTGGTTGTAGTTTGTATGGCTACATATGTCGTGACTGAATATGACAACTTTTCTAGTGTTCAGAGGAAATCGCTAAATGTGACGATCAGTCTGACACCTACCTCTTAATACTTGTGTACTATTAGTGAATAATATAGGCTTTTGGAATTGCTCAAACAAAAACTTTTCCTGTCATTTTCTTTGTGTGATTCTGGGGTTTGGAAGATGAAAATGTTTCAGTGATGCAGAAATGAAAGCTAAGATTCTGTGAAAGCAAAATCTTAAGTTTCCCCACACCTGGATCATAAGCGTGCACTTAACTGAATCCTCTCCTTTAAAGCAGAAGCAGGATATAGAACTGTACTTCTGTTCCATTTTGCAAGATGTTCAGGGAAGATAACTTCATTTTGTGGCCTGATGTATTTCATCTGCTGAGATGAGGTTTTTAGAATAGTTCACAACACAGGTAATTGATCTATTTTAGAAGCTGGTGGCTTTTTCATGAACTTCAAGCAAACCACAGTTCTATATTTCCTCATTTCAGGAGGTGGTTAACAAAACTAAAACTGAATGCTTTCTAGGATACCACTTAAAACAAATATGGAGGGCACTAGCTGTTTCAGTATTTGTGATTTCTGCAGTGATGATGCAGCAGTAATGCCTGAATTAACTTGGTCTATCACAAGCACTGTGCTCTTGTATACTATAGTTACTATATTTTAAAGAATAGCTTAAAGCCAAACAACAACAAACAAAACAGTAAAGCTAAACGAATCAAAATACATTCCTTTTTCAAGGAGAATCCTTCAGTTATGAAGTAATTTTTACTTTACCAAATGCCATATGGTAAACTTTAGAGGCTATGTTAGTGACTTGCTCTGTTTCTACATTTAACTTTCATTTTGTTTATGAAAATCTTTGACTGCAGTTGGTTAAAATTTTAAGTCAAACAACTTTGTGTGTGTATATGTAATACACTTATATTTGGAAATCTGACAAAATATTCTCCCTCAAGCGCTACAAATGAAATTGATTACCAGAGTAGTAGTTTGTAATGTATTTCTGAGGATTAGACCCGTGAGTAAATTTAAAGGAATGATGCAGGTAGATGGGCAAAAAGTAAAAATATTTTTGCTATAGAGTATCCTGAGGCATTTTTCAAATCTTGCTGTTTTTAAAGGTGAACATCAGTCTTCATAATACAAACCTTCTGGGAGATTAACCTTGAAAAGTAGTCATAGTACTCAAAATTAATGTTACCCTATTTCACTTTAACCACTAAAATGACATTTTAATCCTCTACTTTGAACTAATGAAGGCCAATTCTGAAACAAAACTTGAGAACAAACATGAAAGCGGTGTACAAGTCATAACACTTCAAGCAGATTACCTCTTTTCTTTTTTGTTTTAAACCAACAAACATAATACCATAATGCTGTTTGCTTCTTTACTGTTTGTTTTTCTTTTTTTCAAAATACAGTAAGTGTAATGAGGCAGACAAGTTGTTTTTGCTTGGATTCTTTCTAGTTTTTATATTTCAGAAGCCTCTTTTCCATTTATGGAGAAGATAGGTACATTTCTAACTTGCAAGTAAACAAAATAACCCTGCAGGTAGCATTAGTAAAATTCTCAACTGAAGTTTTCAGCCATGCTTCTTCACATAGTAGCTTACACTTTAGGAAGCGAAGTTGACACTCTTCTATGTGTAGTGTGTGCCTGATGTGTTTCTGAATTGTTGGGAACTCCTTGGAGAAAATACTGTAAAGTCCAACAAAAAAATCAACCTCTTACTAGCAAACTTTTACATTAGAGGTTTATGGCATTTCTAGTCCTAACAGGGACTGTTATTGTAGAGTTGTAGAGTACAATACCAAATAATTACTGCCATAAAGCAGTAATTCTTTTTTCTCCAACTACTTCCAGTGGCAGGGGACTGCTTAATCTTGCTGATGGTCTTTCTGGAGAGATTGGTTAAGGAACTGCTTTCTCCAAGTGCCAGATTATTTCTTCCATACTTGCTATATGCTATATTGCAAACTTTTCAGTGTCCTGAGATTGTCTATTAAAATTGGCTGTGACAGATGTACCAGACCGATACAATTCTCCCTATGAGGCCCTTGCCCAGTATTAATAAGACAGATGAAAAAGTTCTAGGCTATTCAGAGTGTGAAGTTCTCCTGTTGTGTAGTAATGCTGTGATTTTGGGGCTGTCAATCAGGAGTTGTAGTCTTAGACAAGAAGTGCAAACATTCATGTAAAGTGGAGAAAAATACAGATGTGAAAATTGCAACTTTGCTCTGTGTTGCAGCCATGGAAAAATTATGTGGTTTGTTTTTTGCTATTTCTGTAAATAGCAATGAATCTGATGTTGTAGTCTTAAGACACAGTGTGACAGTGTCTCAATGTGGTTTTTATGCTATTACACTTCTTAGTCTTAATGTTAGAAAGACACTTGCTAAACTTTCTAAAAATTTATGTTTTCTTTGAAAGGTATGCTCTGTTTTATAACCGCTTGAAGAACATTGAGGAAAACGAAGGAGGTCTTGATAAATTTTCAAAAAGTTACAAGACCTTTGGAGTTAACCAGTTTGTGGATGGCGGAGTATATTGCAAAGAGTGGGCACCGGGAGCAGAAGCAGTGTTTCTCACAGGTGATTTCAGTAAGTATTTTTAGGAGTATTTCCTCTCCCCTGCACTGTGTTCTAGATTAATATCCTTTTCACTTAAAGACAATGTTGTAGCAATGTTAAAGTAAAAATGATAAAAATGTATATTATGGGTTGCTGGTGTAATGGCATTTAGTAACTTAAACTAAATCTCTTATTTCATATTGCAATAGCCTAAGAACGTGTGTTTCTATCGTATGGTCAGTATTATGTATATCTATTTTTTATACCTGTAAGGCAGTGACTTCTCTAAAGGCTCTAGCCTGATCACACTGCAGCTTTAGGCTGAGTGCATTTAAACTTCCTGAGGTTGTTCCTAAAGGTCTACAGTTAAGCTTCTATAAAATCCTATGCAGGGAAGGAGCAAATAACAGTGGAGTAACTTGGTTCATCTTCTTTGACTTGTCTAACAGCAGTATTGTCCAAGGACAAAGGCCCTTTGTGATTCCCCAGTAATCATGAGAGTCTAGGAAAAAAAGTCCTGCTGGAAAATGATAACCTAAAATCATAAGTGAACCTACTCATGAAAAAGTAGGTGGTGTTCCCTTTTGAGGTAAGGACAAGGAATGATGGTGGCAGGATTACAGTGGAGGAACAATATTGCATAGTCTGAGAACTGGGAAGACATTGATTCACTTACATAGAACTTGAGACAAGAATATGAATTAGCTCATTGTTTGGAAGGCTAGCTACACTCAAGTAAGTCATGTTATGCAAACTCTTAAATGCAAGTCAGATGCATTTTTGCTCTAAATTCCAGCAGTACTAATTCCACTTTCTCTGTTTTATTTTTCTATGTGCTTATGTGACTTTAAAAAGAACCACCATCTACTATATCTAATAGCATATGTAAAGAGTCCTATCATTTTAAAGTACTATGGTTAAGCTTCTGTAAAAATGTGTGCAGTTAGAAAGAAATAAATGGATTACTCTCTGTTTCAGATATGTTATTTTTTTTTTCAATGCTTCATAGTACTTGGGTTTAGTACTGTTTTTTTCCGTGGTCCCAAGGTATACTTCTAAAGAGAATAAGCAAAGGAAACAGTTAAATACTCAAATTATGCTTTAGTTACCAGATATCAGTCATAAACAGTATCTATTTTAATTGTCAGGATTTGTATTTTCTTTTTTCTTTAAAAACTCAACTGGAGGGTCTGTGTCTACTACTCACTGTGTTAATCTGAATATGTAGACAATTATTGTTAGAAGAATTTTTAACGCAGAAGATTAACAGAAAAGCTAGTATAGCGCTACTTTCACCCCTGGTCCTGTTTGATAGAATTTAACCTAGTGAATAACAGGGTAGCTTTCCTTCAAATACTCACCTTTTAGTTGGGATAGATGTTGATAAAATAGGTTAATGTATTACTTGAATTTTAATATTGGAATCAGGTATGTCCTGTGATTCCAAAGCTGAGTAATGAATCATGAATATAGTTCACCTCCTGCTAGATTACAGTGGTGTCAGCTATCAATACTGGCTGCAAGACAGCTAGATGAGAGTATTTTAAAAGTTTATGTATGTTTATGCATGTATAATTTAAATGATCCTCCTTTCCCCTCTGCTACTGCCTGCAACCCCACCTCATCAGCTACACTTCAATATTCTTTTATGTGATGGGTATAATAGTCTTTAGGTTAAATTACTCAACACAATCCAAGATTAAATGCATTTGCTTTAAATGTGTAATTTTAGACATTTTATAACAGCTATTTTAAAAACAGACTTTTAATGAAAATAATGCCTAAGAATTAAAAAGAGGATATAATTTGTAAATTGTCTTGGAGTGAGTGTAGAAGGGAAGTTCATGTATACTAGAATGATAGCTAAAAACTGGAATGGTTTTCTTAAAAACAAAACAACAACAAAAAACCCTACTTCATTTAAAAAATTTCATGTAATACATCATATGAAGCAAAAATTTAGGAGTAATATCTTATAATAGTTGTATCTAGTTGTTAATGAAACGTGGCAGTAAGAAGTCAAAAGAATAAAAAGAAATTCACTTTAATGTGGAAAAAACTGCATTTGTCCTATATATTATATTCATCATCAGTCATAGTAAAGTATTCTTCCCCTTTTGGGAATGATAATGTACTCAGTCTAGAGGATTGGAAGATTGTCATTCAATTCAGATGTGCTTTAATAATATTCTGATGAGAAATTGGCTTTCAAAACCCTAAGATTTAAAATCAGGTTGCTACAGATGCATTTAATTAAAACTGAATCCCTTTAACCTTTTTTTAAGTTTTTGAACAGGTTAAAGTCTCAACCTAAATTTATGATCATATTGTATTTAAATTGAATATCAGGATTACTTTTAATAAGAATTTTTTATAAAAGCTCAGGCTTATAAGGAGAGAACTGTAATTCAACCACTGGGGTGAGGAGGGGGTTGAAATGTTACAGAGAAGGAAACATCAAACTTTAAATGACAGCAGCTCTTCAGTTTTAAACTGAAGTATAATGGTATGTAATACAGAAACAAGTCTATGCATTCTTTGGTTTTAGTTCTGTTGTGGATAGATGGATAGCAGTGTTTTCCCATAGCGGTTTACTTCATCTGGTATTGTCAGAGTCTCTTTTAGGTGTTTGGTTGAAAGATAGGAAAAAAAACACTAATTCCTGCTACTTAATCCGATAAGAATGATGTTTGAGGATCAAAAACTAGTTAAATATATATATAATGGCAGGTGCAGGCCATGTGTTAATTATGAATTCTGAAAGAAGTTTAAGCTGATAGTTCATCATAAAGCCATTATCAACTTGCTTAAGATAAACATGCATAACTTGTTTATGCAATTGTATACATTTGCAAGACTGAAGCTTTACCCTTAAAGTTTTTTTGAATTATTTTTGTGTTGTAACAGACAATAAAAGCTTTGATATTCAGATATTTTAGCCAAATTATGGGTGATTTTTATCTCCTTCGGAGACATTTGTAATGAATGGATGGCTTCCCTTTATAGGATAGTTCTTAGCATCATTGTGCCTTCTGGGGAAAAAAGGTATAGTAGCACACAAATCTGTATTTGGACTGGAGAATGAAAAACAAATTCAAGAAAATCCCAATATTTTCAGAAATTCTGCTCTTTAATATTCCATAATTGGAGATCAAGACATTTTATCTGTTGGTGTTCTGGTACGTTGTTTTACTCTGTCTGAAAAGTATTACATGAACATTTGAAAGCATTAAGTTTTGTCAATTAGTACTTTTTGCATCTCAGTAAATGATGCTCAGTATGAAGCAATTAGTCAGCTGAATTTCTGATACTAGAGGCAGTATCAATGTTATAGCTACCTTAAAAGCTCTTAGTGATAACACTCAGTATTTTATTTGCATGCTTTATTGCTGAGGAACTTGTTGACTACTGGCAATTGATTGTTACTTTACAATCAACTCTTTCAAAATAAGTCATTGAAGTGCAAGTTTTGAGTGTAATCCACGCAATTTGTTTGGGAATTGGAACACTCAAAGTTGTATTTGGCAATGCAATGACTCGTATGCTGTCTATAAACTTCATTTTAATCAAAATTAAAAGTGTTACTGACTTTAAGTAGGTTCAAAGAGTAACATGTAGATGCTAATTCAGAAGTCCATATTTGATATAATGTAGTCAGATCTGCGGCTTCTGTGCTTTAGTTCACTTTTTTCTTCACCTTTCTCACTCACAGATAACATTAGATCTAAAATTTTGATCATTCTGGAATATTTGTTCTGGTTTCTGCCTCATTTCTGCACTAGTGGGGAAGACTTCTACTGGGGCTGGAGTGTGTTTGGGGAGGGAGGGGCTGGCTGCTTTTGGGGGGAGGTTTGTTTATTTACTTAAACTCTGGCAAGTTTTCTTCAGAGTAAAGAAAAGGAAACTTAAGCCACTAGTCCTCATAATTTGGATATCTGAAAGATGTGATTGGAAACTTGTCATATCTTAGAATGATTTGTCTTCAGACTTGGCTTAAACTTTTACCTAAATGGAGTCTAGATACTGCTATGATATGATACTGAACTTCTTAGCACTTTCATCAAAGCTTTATGTAGAGAAATATCTAGATTTCATGAATAAAGACAAATAGCGCTATACGTCTGAGGTTGCAAATGACTGAAGGCAATACTGAAGTGTAAACTGCTATTAATATCCAGGGAGATATCATATCTGGGGAGTAATGACATTCGTTTTCATGTCAGTATTTGAGCTTTCTGTTTAATCACTTCTTAAGCTGATTATGTTAATGGCCCTGCTGTTGAACTGTTCAAAATGAGGCAATGTAGAAAGAAGGAAGGATGTAATTGGCCACTCTGTGTAACCTGTATTGTCTGTAGAGAATCACTCCAGTTACGTTCTGCTTGTAGTCTTCTGATTTTATATTCCATGCAAATGAATTTCCAGGTACATTATGGGATAGTAGGAATGTGATACCCCTTGTCTGAACTGCTATTTGTCTGATGTCTTTTCCTCAAGGAATCTGTGTGAATGCTTGTTAGTCCGTATTCTCTTTGAGCACCTTTCTGTTAGTCAGAAGTATGTGGTGTGTAGAAGTGCAACTGTCTTAGGAGGTGAGTATTTTAAATTGAAATTTCAAGTGCAAAGTGTTTTTCACTTTTGAAAAGTCACTTCATAGTTGCAATATTGCACTGCTGTACCGGCCCTTATATTGGAACAACTGAATGATTTGGTCAATATGCAAGAAGTACTCTTCCTCCTTGTGAGAAGGAGGAGGAGTGTTAGTCTCAGAGATAAAACTCAATGTCTGAGTTAGGTCATGAGCCTTGGAGTTGCATGGCAATATACTTGTTAATGTGGAAATAAAACCTGGAGTTGGGGAATAAGAAGTCACTCAATTTATGACTTATGTGGAAGTATTGCATCTAAATTGAATTTTAATGAAACATGGTAGAATCCAAGGTGTCTTGGCATTGCGTTTGGTTCTAGATGAAAGTTCAGTTCATGATTCTTTGGTATACTCAGGGTGGAGTTCTGAGCAAGAAGTTCTGTGGTGCCTTGTTTGCCTGAAGTAGGATGTAACGCTTAAATAGGCGGTTGTTTTTGTAAGATCCAGTCGCTGGGAAGTGAGAGTTAGAAACTTAAAAGTACTAGTCTATTCAAGATGTCTTCTGTGTTGGAATGACATATTTGGGGCCTGAGACTTTGTATAGGAGCTCTTGTCTTTGTGTATGCCTTATGGGTTGTCCATGATGGCGTCCTTGTCTCAAAACTTGCTGAAGTTGATTGTTTCGAGTTCTGTTGGTAAGCTTCTCGGCCCTTTTCTGTTTGTAGCCATTGGCAGCGTTCTTGAAGTCCCTATTCTCAGACTAAGATATTTCTTCTTGTCTTTATATTTTCTTCTGGAAATAGCAGATGTCTACTCTGCTCATCAGTTTTTCTAGCAATGTCTTTCTAGGCATTATTAACTATGTCTTTCTGAAAAACCTGAAAATTAAACAGTAAAACTGGAGAAACCTGAACTATTTCCTCTTTATAGGCCTTCAATTTTCAGGGTGTGTTAAGTTTTTGTGTCTCTTGCTGCATACAAGGCAATATTTTCTGTTATAACCTTCATAAATGAGTCCCTTTCCAAGGGATAAGAAGTAAGTAATGGTTTTAAGTAGAAACATCTGGGACAGATGGGTATTAATTTGTGTATTCTGAAATCACGAACTAGAGACACCAAGTAGTAGAGAACCATGGCTGAGAAGAATTAACAGGAGCATATGGGATTGCTAGCAGGTAGGAGAGTGTAAGCAACTGGGGCAGAATTGTTAAAGCTGCCTGTGGAAAGCAGGCATGCTTAAATTGGTAGAGAGATGCAACTGATACACTTGTAAAGGAGAGAAGAGAGTTGGTTGTAGAAGTCCCAGGGAATCCTTGTAACTGAGGGCACGGGAAGCTTTCTGGAATAATGTAAGAATGTAGTGTTCTTGGTTTATGTAGTAAACTCAACTTCAGGCAAATTTCCCCAGGTAAGTTTTATGGGGATTGCCAGTTACAGCAAGACACGTACTGTAACTTTGTGTTGCTTAGTATTAACAAGACATCACCGGGCATATTTGGTTTAGTTGGTGCACTGTAGTCAAGAAATGCAGCTCAATTGGAAAGAGTTTCATGAAAAGCAATGAAGATGGTATCTGGGGGTGGAGGGGAGGGAGGGAGGGAGAGAAGCAGGTATGAGCTGAAAAATTCTGCTTTAAGGACTGTGTCAGTGCCATTTGGGTTATGCAAAGATGTCCTATAAGAGCATTTAGTTTATCTAGTTTATGCATAATATTCCCCTATTCCCCTACTTTCTACCTCCTACCTCCAAGTACCTGATGCTCCTGATGGGAGGAAAAGGGGGAGAGAGAGAGAACACTTAATGTTTTCAGCTTTGGCCGTTCTTCTAAGGAACTATTGGTTTATTGCTACAGTAGTGTTTGATGTTGGTCCTTAGTAGATCTGTGTTTTTGTTTTGTTATTTTGTGGTTGAAACTTTAGACTAAAATCAAGAGCGAAAACCCCTCTAGATCTTACTAAATATACAAGCTCTCTTGCTATCAATGAAGCAATAGTTTAGTAAGTACTTTCATTCTGTTAATGTATTTTCTGTCAGCACTATCCAAATACCTTAAATGTTGAAAACTTGCAATTAATTCTACTCTGTTTAGATGCATTTCTATTCTGGAGCACAGGGAACACTTTATTATAATAATCATCTTTGCATTGGTTTGACATTACTGTAAAATGAATAGGTACTAGAATGTTTGTCTTACATAAGCTTTTGTTTGCTTTTTTTTGTCACGTTGTCTAGTCTGTTTGCTTTGTGCCTTTTAGTTTTGTTCTTTAAAGATTGGCATGTCTCTGGTTTAAACAGTTGTATAAGAGTAACTAGCAACTTTCTTTGAAAGTAGTCTAATCTTTCTCTGAAGCTGAAGACATCCACATGTTATTAGAAAACATCTTTTTTGCACACTAGACAATATTTTGCATTATTGATGTTTATTGGAAAAATATATATGCTGATGAATACAGATAACTTCACTTTTCTACCTACACTGCTGTGATTTCCACGAGGAAGCAGGTAGTAATCTTTTCCTTAAAGTCACCTTGCATTGTGGCAGAGTTCTCCAGTTTTAAGACCACCTCCAGATTCAAACTAGGGTGATAAGTGATCTTGTGGTCTATTCCCCAACCTGCTATAGATTGATTGGAAGAGACCTCTGGAGAGCATTTAGTCCAAATTTGTGACTGAAGTGAGACTGTTACTAACATCAGATCAGGTCAGCCATCTACTAAATAGCATGTGCTGAAAGGGAAGTCAAACTGTTTCTTTGCTCTGGGCGACGTTCTTATGTTTTTACAGAAGATATATCACACATCAACAGTGTAATTAATTTGAGATAAATTATAATCTGTAAGAATTGAGAAGTACTTGATACTGTGTTTAAAAAAAAAAAAAATTAAGTAAAAGAAGAGAACCATTTTTGTCCTGAATATTTTTTTTAAGGTTTGGTTACAAGTTTGCATTTGTAAATAGTTTGTTTCTTTTAGGATACTGCAATTTCTATTCCTCCATGGTGAACTCAAGTAAGTTAAAGCACAGAAAATGGTAAGCAGTATGTATTCAGACCACACAGGAATAAATGAAGTCTTAATTTTTTTTAATAACTGGCTTCTGTTGGAATACTGTGTGAATGCACAGATTAGTTTCCTTTTGATCGCTGCATTAAATGAATTTGTTAGTTTACTGTGAGTTCCTACTTTTGAAAATGTTTTTCCTTCACTTGCTCCCAAGAGGACTGCTTTCTGTTTCTTTAGGACAAAGGTAAAGCAGGTGGCTTTAAAACATATACCACTGAATCAGCAGTAATATTTTGTTCATATTTACCCCCCCACTGCTGTTTTCCAAAATTAGTATTCAAAGGTCTTGCAGCGTATATGATCTGTATTAATAATATGAATCTATATTTTTTCCCCATTTAAAGAAGAAAAACAGCAATATTCTACAGTGAAATGTGGAATCACCTCAGATGTTAAATGTGCTCTTGAAGCTTTGAATAAAGTTTCAAGTAATTAAATTGGTGCCATGCCCACTGCCCTGGGGAGCCTGTGCCAGTGCCCGACCACCCTCTTGGTGCAGAACCTTTTCCTGACACCCAGCCTGAGCCTCCCCTGTCACAGCTCCATGCCGTTCCCTCGGGTCCTGTTGCTGTCACCAGAGAGAAGAGATCAGCGCCTGCCCCTCTGCTCCCCTCGTGAGGAAGCTACAGGCCGCCATGAGGCCTCCCCTGAGTCTCCTCCTCTCTGGGCTGAACAGACCAAGTGACTTCAGCTGCTCCTCATACATCTTCTCCTCCAGACCCTTCCCCATCTTTGTAGCCCTCCTTTGGACACTCTCTAATAGTTTCATGTCCTCCTTATGCTGTGGTGCCCAAACCTGCACACAGTGCTCGAGGTGAGGCCGCACCAGTGCAGCGCAGAGCAGGACAATCCCTTCCCTTGACTGGCTAGCAATGCCATGCCTGATGCACTGCAGTGGATGGCATCTTTTTGTCCAAGCTTTCCCTAAAAAATAAACAAAAGCTGTAGACACAGTAAGTAAGCTGGTGGTTTTAAAGTAATGCTACTTTTTAAAGTAGTTGCTACTGCCACTGGAGCAGGGGACATCACTTTTGGTGGCATGTCTAGTTTTTATTTACTTGCTTTAAGCCAGAGTACCATGTTTAGTAGAAATATTGTTTTATACTAGCTTAAATTAGTTGTGGAACTACAGCTTAGGATGTGAATGTAGAGTTTGTCTAGAGCTGTTAGTGTATGTACTTGAGATTTTGTATGTAGGAGATCACTGGAGGCTGTTTATGCTTCTTTCCTTGAGATGTAAGCCACCTCTCTTTTTACTACAGGAAATGGCATGGAAATAGATTAGCATGAAGGAGATGTCTTGCAATTCAATTTTCTGTGTCGACTGGTTTCTTGTTACCTTAGGATTCCCTGTTGAGCTATGTGAGGTGGACAAGTTACAAGGCAAAGAAGGAAGTCATTTTGAAACTTGGCTTGCCACTTCCTTCTTCAGAAATAATTACATTGCCTGAGGTCTGTCAGTTCACAAGCTTTATATTCAATCTCATTCATAAGAGTTAACCTTGAACATCTATACAAACTTGCACAATCTTCTTGGAAGGTGTTTATCCAGTTAGGCACGTCATAATGACTAACCTTGTACCTTTCCAGTGCTCAGTGAATCAAAACAATATGAAGAATCTTGAATTATAGAATCTAAGCTTGTTTCAGTAAATGTCTGGTCTGTTTTTTGCTTTTTTTTTTTATGAAAAAGGAACCTTCTTTAAGATTTACTTAGATATAATAGTGGCATTTCAGGCCAGATTTCTTGTCTGTGTTGCTGGTGTCAGGTATTGTGTGGTTTCATAGTCATTGCTACCAAGTTTGTCTGCAGCTTCATTTTCCTAGTTTATAACCTTAATGTTTATTAATAGGACATCAGTTTGTCGAAATGGAAGCAATGAGGTGTGTGTATGTGTCTGTACCTAAAGCTGATTTAGGCACTTCATTTATGGAGGTGCTTTTGGTTATGTTTTGTCCAAGCTCATCTTTCTTCTCCTCTGTAAACAGCAATTGTCAAATTAGAATTGGAGTATGATTTTCCAGTGAGCATCTTACACATTTTATTGAACCTCTTTTAAAAGTGTACAGTAATCTGATATAAAAATATTTGTATCTGCTGCAAGTGAAGTGTATTCTGAAAGACCGAAGATACTGTTATGCCTTTGAATTCTAATTGGACACATTTTAAGGTAAATACCCTTAATTTTATTTTTTTTGTTGCAGATGGCTGGAATCCATTTTCTCATCCATATAAGAAAATAGAGTATGGGAAATGGGAGTTGTTCATTCCACCTGGACAAGATGGTTATTCTCCTGTGCCCCATGGATCAAAGCTAAAGGTGCTAGTTCTAAATGTATTCTTTCCAACTCTTGTACCACTTCTTACCCAGTTTGTCCTCTTTTTTCCCCCTAAATAACTTTATTATCTTAAAATTATTATAAGAAACAAAATCAACTTATCTACTTGTGCAAAGTGACCCCAAAGGATGAAATAATGTTAATGTGTGACTTTCTTCACGGTGTATAGAAACAGGCATATGTGACTGAAACATGGATATAGTGTATTGTGTCATGTTACAAGGTGAAACCAGTTTTTACATACTGATAATTTGAAATATAAGAAATAAGTAAGGTTTACGTAAAGCTGTTCTATATTTGATGCAATTACTTAAGATTCTGTTCAAATCTCAGGAAGTGTTATGCTTTGAACCATAACTTTTCCTGTGTTCTTTTTGTGCTGCTTTAAAAGTAATGTAGCGTCTTAAAACTTAGATATAACATCTAGTAATTAATACCCACAACATTCTCCTCAAGAAACTGGCTGCTCATGGCTTGGACTGGCGTACGCTTCGTTGGGTTAAAAACTGGCTGGATGGCCGGGCCCAAAGAGTTGTGGTGAATGGAGCCAAATCCAGTTGGAGGCCGGTTACTAGTGGAGTCCCCCAGGGCTCAGTGCTGGGGCCAGTCCTCTTTAATATCTTTATCGATGACCTGGATGAGGGGATCAAGTGCACCCTCAGTAAGTTTGCAGATGACACCAAGTTAGGTGCGTGTGTCGATCTGCTTGAGGGAAGGAAGGCTCTGCAGGAGGATCTGGATAGGCTGGACCAATGGGCTGAGGTCAACTGTATGAAGTTCAACAAGACCAAGTGCCGGGTCCTGCACCTGGGGCGCAACAACCCCAAGCAGCGCTACAGGCTGGGAGATGAGTGGTTGGAAAGCTGCCTGGCCGAGAAGGACCTGGGAATACTGGTTGATAGGCAGCTGAATATGAGCCAGCAGTGTGCTCAGGTGGCCAAGAAGGCCAACAACATCCTGGCTTGTATAAGAAGCAGTGTGGCCAGCAGGTCTAGGGAGGTGATTGTCCCCCTGTACTCGGCTCTGGTGAGGCCGCACCTCGAGTACTGTGTTCAGTTTTGGGCCCCTCGCTACAAGAAGGACATGGAGGTGCTCGAGAGAGTCCAGAGAAGGGTAACGAAGCTGGTGTGGGGTCTGGAGAACAAGTCTTACGAGGAGCGGCTGAGGGAGCTGGGGTTGTTTAGCCTGGAGAAGAGGAGGCTCAGGGGAGACCTCATCGCTCTCTATAGGTACCTTAAAGGAGGCTGTAGAGAGGTGGGGGTTGGTCTAATCTCCCACGTGCCTGGTGACAGGACGAGGGGGAATGGGCTAAAGTTGCACCAGGGGAAGTTTAGGTTGGATATTAGGAAGAACTTCTTTACTGTACGGGTTGTTAGGCATTGGAATGGACTGCCCAGGGAAGTGGTTGAGTCGCCATCCCTGGAGGTCTTTAAAAGACATTTAGATGTAGCCCTTAGTGATATGGTTTAGTGGAGGTCTTGTTAGTGTTAGGACAGAGGTTGGACTAGATGATCTTGGAGGTCTCTTCCAACCTAGACGATTCTGTGAATTCTGTGAATATTGATCAGTAGGTTTAGCTCAAGTAATTTGAACTAAATACAGAATGAGGGAAAACTTACATTAGTTTATAAGCATCAATGAGCATAAAATTCTGTCTTCCAAAAATTAATGGTAAGTTTTTTGAGCTGTCAAATAACACAGTTGTTATGCTTAGTGCAGATATACATAATGACAACTATCAGTAGATGTGATTATTTCCATGTGAATACTGATTTCAGTCACTGAGATATACTTCTGAGAGTTTGACTTGTTGCAATGTGAGCTTGTGTTCTAGAGATGTCAAATGATAACAGGGGACAGTAATGAATAGTTAAGGAAAGAAATGTACTGAAATCATCTATAGAATAGGAAAATTAAGCAGCTGGGAGTATTTGTATAATATATACTTTGTTCTCAGGGCTCACATCAACAAAACTAACGCACTGGAAAAAATCCTCAATTTTCTTTTGAAAATCTTAGCTTAGGTAAACAGAGAATCTGCTGAAACAAAAAAATGTATAAAAATGCACTGGAAATGCTTATTCAATGTGTGTGCTTATCTCTGTTACGGCATATGAAATTGTACCAGTAATAAATATGGATAAATTGAAATTTAGCAGTAATCGTTCAGGGACGTGAGAAAGCTGATCTTATTTCACAGAATAGGGGAGAAAAGTTGTCTGCAACTCAAATGCAGTACTTATGGAGTAATTCATGAGATTGCAGGATGGTTACTTAATATTTTCTATGGTTTAGAGATGCAAGTAGGTTAGGGCTTTTTAATTGCTGATAAATTGAAGTTTTATTTATGTTGTATTTACAAAACTATTGAGCTTACCTACTGTAGAATATTCCATGTTCAGTGTAGAGATAAAAGGTGTGAATGATGAGGAATGTTGCAATATATACTATTTGCTAATAGTTACCTAAATATGTTTGGTAAAAATTAAGAGTTGTCTTGCTCTCTGTGTAATCATGGTCATATCCTATTTTTAAAGTACAGGTCCTTGTAGTACTTACTCTCTTTCTATTTACCATTTTCTTTGAAAAGAAGAATTTTTTTTACCTTTACTCTTCCATAAGGTAAAGACAGTACTGTGCATAATTGGTTTAGTATACAGAATTTTGGGTTACTGATGGCTCTCGGTTCTAGTAATGTTATTTGCTGTAGTTCTGTAATTGCTTTAAGTCTTCTGAAAAGCCATGAAACTCATGCTGGAGGAGCAGAATGTGGGTTTGTTTTCCTCTGTTTTTCCTTTTTTTTTCTTTCTTCCCCACTGTCATGTTTTTAATTGTGCTTTTATGCAGTTAATTCTAAACAAAGATGTATGCAGTTATCTCTGACACTCAAAACGTGATTGCCAGAGGTCCATGAAGCTAAACTGTTATTATTCTGTCAGCCTGCGAAACTGATTTGGTTTTGAATGCATATATCCTTAGGTATTTTAAGTGCAAAGTGTAGAAACTTGATTCACAAGTATATGTAATCATAATTGATGACTTAATCTGTATAGAATTCCTTCCAGCCTCATCTGTGACTTTGCTGATAATCTTTCATGACACTGTTTTTTGTTACTTGGTACCTATACAACTAAATCTAACACATAATGCGTACTTTCAATGTATTTATACGTAATAACTAAAGTGGGAAAATATTCCTCAGTTAAGGTAGTTCTAAAATGTCTTCTGTCACAGAACCTGATGTGAGGTTGCAATATTCCACACATGGTAGGAATGTATGTTAACCTCTCGTGCTGCGGGTGATCATCTTATCCTCTATCATTCCACTAGCAAATTTGAAAAACTGCTGCTCTTCTTTTTCTTCTAACTACATGGCTCTGTTAAAGACTATGGCCATTCATAAGTGTGTATTTTTGGAAGCATTAGGATTTGTGTGGTAGAGCATAGTTCTGCAGTTCTTTGTTCGTGTAGAAGCTGAAAATATTGGATTGTATGTAGATTGCAGAGCTGATGTTTAAATATACAGGCAGTGTTGTCTGTGTATACTAAACTAGGCAACAAAACTGATTTTTAACTATTGAAGGGGATGCGTGTGTATGTATAAATCTTTTTTTGCATTACTGTAAAAAGCATAATGGCATCATGGGTTTTGAAGTTTCTTTTGCCAATATTAATTCTTAAATATTTAAGTAGTCAACTTTAGACATTCATATAGGGATTTGAGTAATCTGCTGGTGGGCGGGGAAAAGGCTCCTCTAGAAGGTCCTTATCTTTAGCTTTGCTCTACCGTATTTTCATCTTCAGTTCTACACGGGCAAATGCCAAGTTCTGAAATTGTGACAAGGTCATTTCTTTTAAATAAGTAATTTCTGAACCAGAATGGGAAAGGGATGGAGTGTAGCTGGTGGCACTAATTCAGATCAGGTCACGAAATATTTTTATAGGAAAATAAATGAGGAACAGAGGTCAAACATTTTTCCTGTTTTCAGTAGTAGTAGACTGTCTGCTGTAGCTCTTCAGGCAATCTTCTCATAACTAAACATAGACATTGAAGAGGTGAGTAATTAAAAAAAAAAAAACTATTATAGGTATTTTGGTATGTTTCTGATACATTTTCTGTGTCAAGATATGGATGCTTGTAACAATTGAGAATGACTCCCTTGTGAATTGACATCCATCTACAAAATAAAGTTACCTGCTAGAAAAGGGCATCTGTTTTTTTTTCCTTTGAAAATACTTAGTGGTATTTTTTTTTGTTGGTGAAAATATCACTAACTATTTCCAAAGCTCCCCCTAGATCAATGAGGGAGCTTAGAATGAGTTGTCTGGTGAATAAATATAATTGCTGTTGTGGTTGTATGAGTGCTTTTTTATTTTTATTTTTTTAACTTCTGACAGATGTCGTAAGCTGAGCACAGATTTAAAACAAAGAAAAATACACCTCTCTGCTTCAGTAAATCAATCCTTTTTGTACCTCTGTTTCTTTATTCTAATGGAGGTAGTTTGTTAGTATGTCTCATGCTAATGCTGATGGTAGCTGGGGAGAGTAAGTGTGCTTATCTTCTTTGATTGTCAAAAATGACCGAATTCTTCCTTTGTTGACGGAGTATTCTTAATTCCCTTTTCATAGTGTACAGCAAGCTTTTAGAAAAACTCAGATGGATAGGCTTCTTTGTAAGTCTCTTATGTTGTCATACATATGCAGGAGTTTATTAATCTGTGCTCCACTTCATTTTTTTATTTACAAATGAGTTTTATAACTGCTTAAAAATACCTGTAAATTTAGTTCTCAGTGTAGCCTCTAATTTTGAAATAGTGTCAATGAAGCTTAGGGCTGGGGATAGCAATCAAGATCTTAACTGCATTGGGGAACTTGTTTAGTATTCTTTATAGGAATGCATAGGTTCAAAACAGACGAAAAACTGGAAAATAGAAGCCAATAAGAATTCAAGCCTAGATGAAAGTAACTTCCAAATTCATGGCTAATGATCAAGTTCTAAAATATTTTGATACAGCTAAATAATTAAAGATATTAGGATCAGTACTTGTATAATATTGGCAATTATGATTATGAACTATCTGGTGCCACAGAACATTGAATAGAAAATAATTTCTGTTAAGAGACCTGTGTAGCTGAACCACTAAGGCTTTTCTTCTGTGTGTTTCTTCTGCATTCAACTTACTAGTAATAACAGTTGATCTGTGATTTCTGAAATGATTTGACATAGTAGGAATCTTATATATTTATCTGACACCTTATCTGACAACATGCTGGGTAGGTGTATGAAATTAAAACACTGTACCTCTAAATTTCATGAACATACGAATGAAATTTAGCTCAATGTAGGTGATTCTGATTGATGGCTGACATGCCTCCATTTCGCAACTCTTTCTAAAAGCACAGTAAAGATGAGGAGATAATCACTGATATTTCACATACAACATTTATTGGTTTTGTATTACTTTTTTGAAGCTGTATGAATTAACTACTAATGGGTAGCTTTCCCAGTTACATAATTGCATGCAGAGAGGTGAAAGTTTAAAAAAAAAAAAAAAAATCTGAAAACAACAACTTTAATTTTGGCTGTGTTTTAACAGATGATTGCTGGGTACCATAGCCTTTATAATATGCTAACAGAACTAGTCATATACAGCTCAGGGAGCAAATAACAAGTCTTCTGTGGAAAGGTCACCTCAGAAAATGGTAGAAACTTTTTTAAACTCTGTATTCCATCAGTCACTAAATCTATATCCTTTCCTCTTTCTCACACACATATATGTGTATATATATATGTATGCGTATATATATGATGAACTTCTACTATTGTTTTACAAGGCAGTGTCCTGTGTTATAGTGAGGTGATTACATTTGATATCTTTTGCACTTTTTAACATAATACTCTTCTACTGACATTCCAGGCTCCTATGTATTTGAATAGTTTCAGTGATAGCTGAGAAGTATTCGTAAGTGCCAAGTTCCCGACAAAGTTGGGGCTGGCACCATGGTCAGCAAGTCATAATTTTATTATTTTGTAGAGAAAAAAAAAGATTGGTTTTGGGTACTTCTGTAGTCCAAATATATAAGTCTTCAACATTAAAGTGTGCAAAGAAGGAACTGCTTTGCATGAGAACATTTTAACGCATGCTAACCATGTTTAAAATACCTAAAAGTAATTTGTATCTATGAGGTTCTGAGGAGAGGAAAATTGGTTGGAAAGAACATTATTATAACTTCATCTCTACAATTTTTTACCGTTGTGCCTAGTAACTTGTAGAGCTGCACACACTCTTTAACTTACAAACCTTAAAAAAAAAAATCAAGTGTTGTGAGCAAGTAGGTTAATCAGTGTCAGGGAACTGCTATTAGTAAAATTTATTGAGTGTAATTACTGCCAATGATGAGGTAGATGGCATTGCAGCTGACCTTACTGGTCAGAAAGTCCAGTAGCATAGTATCAGACTGGTTTCAAGTTCAAGTCTCACGCATTTCAAGCAGTCCGCTGTCCAAAAGTGAAGGTGTTTTTAATGTGAATTTGAAAACCCAGTAAACTTGAAAAAATGAGATAATTGGCTCGTGGTTAGAATGCTAGGTATAGAAGTGTTAGGGGTGTGGTTTTTGTTTTGTCTTTTTTTAAACAAGATGTAAACAGGTTATATGCAGTCAGACAACATTATCTACTTCTACAGAAGGAGCCCTAAGTGCCCCTAGTTGAGGTACTTCAATAGGAAGCTTCCTGAAGAAGCATTCCTTGCTTTCTCATATGTGCAAGCAAACAATCCTAGTATTTCCTGCTTCCACCTTAGCTGTGTGTGTGTGGAAAACATCCTTGCCTATAGTCTACTAAGTTCCATGTAACATAAATTTAATGTCTTAAATGGTGGGTGAGGGGAACGAAACAAAACCCACCAGCTCTGCAAAGCTGAACAGTGACTGAGATGAGTGTTCTGCAGCATCATGCTGTATAATTTCTATGCTGCAAGGAGCAGATGTGGTGTTGCTGGCATTTTGATCTTTAGGGAACAGGTTTTAAATCATCTAGCATATCTATTTCTATACAATTTCTATAATGAGGTGCATTTCAGCACCTCTGTGGTGCTAAATGGGGAAGTAAAGCCTTGGTTAAATCTGTGGCGATGCCCTTTGTTTCATTGCTGGATTGTGAGACCTGATCCTTTAGCAAGTTATTGTAGACATCTATGTGTTAACTACAGATTAAATTTACTAGCAGGAAAAGTTGTTACCTCAGTGGGAGATAAATGGTCTCTTGATTTTGTTTACCAAATCTAAGTAGGCAATGTGCAACTACTCGTGGGCACATAGGAGGGGTTGTGGCAGCAATGAAGCATTGTAATGCAGCGGACTGTTGTTCTTTAAAGCCTTTTTTGCAGACTGAGCCCAGCACTTCTTGTTCAGTTATTTTGGCAGGCTTAGTTCTCCTGTGACTTGAAGATTGCACAATTCTTTGGTAGAAGGTTATACTATCTAAAAATGGTTTCCTTTTAGTTTACCCACACAAAAGATGAATAGTTTCAATTGACATTAGGTATGTACTAGAGCAAAATGTTTTTTGGAGGGAAAGGAGGAGAAATATTTGAAAAGGAAGGGGTCTTGAAATAGGGTTTGAAATCTGAGGGTCCATATTAAGTCCGTATAAACACGGCTGCGTTTTCTTTTGGTATTTTTTGTTTGTTTTTAGGATAAAGCCAATAATTAGTTAAAAGCTTTTAACACTTTACAGTGTGATTTACTGGTAGTTTAGATGCTTATAATCTTGTTAAGAGAAGATTATAGGCCAAGGAGAAAGTGGAAGATAAGCTTTAGTATTCTAATGGACCTATTTCATGCTGTGGATGCTCAAGTCCTGTCAGATGGAATCTGTACTGGCAACACAGGAATTGCTGGAGGAAGACTTTTCTGAGGCATTATGATAAAAAATATTCATGGTATGCTCTTTTAGAATATCAAAAAGTAGTTACACCTAACACCTAACAATATATAGAGAGGGTCAGGTGAACTCATCCCTGAAAGATGACCTTAGAACACAGGGAGCGTATCAGAATTGTCTGCATTTTTTTTTTGAATTGTCCACCAAAGAGGTAGTGACCAAAGATGATAGGGACTGTTGAGTTGTTGGAGGTAGACAACAGGCAGAGGAGGATGAGGACAGTGAAAGGACCATCAGGGGCCATAAGCTACCACAGTCATCTATAAAACACTGTAGGAAATGAAGGTGTTGAGCATGACCCACTTCATCTCCAAAAGATGTTTTGCTGTCAGTTTGAAACAGTTGTGAATGGGAGCACCGAAAAGTAAGCATGCTATGCCACAACTGCCCAACAGCAAGGTGCATTGTGTGGCAGTTGTCCTTTATATAAATGCTTTATAGTAGAGGATAAGTAATACTTAATGCTTGGGTGCTCCTATTACATACTTCAGTAGCTTCTTTTCTACTCGACATGGCTTGAAACAACTCTAATAAGTTACACTTATTGTGTGTAATGTGCTTTATAATTATGGTTGCTTTTCAAATCATGTTCTTCTACTCCAAGCCTCTTAGTTTTTATAGTACATACATGAATGTTTTTATATTATGTATACAAATTTTTATAGTCTTTAATCTACATCGTATTATGGTAACTTCACAGCGGTAAAGTCACAGTGTGGGGGGGAGTGTTTCTTGAATTACGTATTTTGGAGATTCTAATTTTCCTTTGATTTAACTTGATTTTGAAATAGTTTTTCAAAATCTGGATTCTAGACTGAAAGGAAGTTTGAGTGCTGCCCTGCAATGTTAAATATGGTGTTTTCCTTTTTTTAAAAATAATCTGATTGTCCATAAATACCTAAGTGTCATCTTTGTGTAGCTAAGTTATTGAACCTATTGTTTCTTCCTGTAGAAACCCATGTACTTTATAATAATTGATGTTGATTAAGTGAAGTACTATCTTTAGACTTGTGCCTGTTGAAATATATTGGGCAAGTTCCCATGTGATACTGTTTTCATTATTAATGATGCTCCTGTTGTTTCCTTGATTTTAAGTTTGGTTCTCCTGTGTTGTTTGTACCTGTCTGCATAGATGTTTTTGTGATAGCAGGCTACTGTATCAATCTTTTGAATTATACTGCATTCAAACAGATATTGTATTTATTTTCTGTAGATTTTTGTTAGTATGTCTTCTAAGCGAAGCAGGGAAATGGAGGGGAATAGACAAGTTTTTTAATCTCGTCTAGTAAACTAGTTAAACATGTTTCTAGGTTCTTTACTGGAACTGAAACACTTGCTTAATTCACAAATGGAGTTACATCTCCCTCTTTTGGAAAATCGGGGCATGACTTGGCTTTGGCTTAGTCTTTTGTTTCTTTCATATCTTGATTTTATTTTTTTAATTTTCCACAGGGAGGGAGAGGAAGGGGGAATTTCGAACAAATATCCCCGATAAGTTTAGAGTCTAATAGCTGGTGTGATTATATATTTTTTTAGAAAAATAATCTGCACAGAAAATTCCCTTCATGACTTCTGAACCACAGATATCTCTACAGAACTGTTGCTAAGCATAAAAACCACCTGCAAACTATTCACATGTATCCAATAAGTAATGATCCTTTTTCCAATATTTGATTTAAATGCTTGTCCCTTTAGCACACTTCTTCACCAGAAACTTACTAGGAAGAGAAAAATAAATAAAGTGGGCAGCTTTGTCTTGACTGATTTTCTTTTGACAGTAATCTTAAACTGATGAGGAAAAAAAGTTGGAAAGGGGAGACTTGAAGTACTGTGACTGGAGTGTTTTATTACTTTTTCTTTCCAATTTAACTGACTTGCAGTATATGAAGAACGGCCTGACAGAAGCAACATGCTGTCCATACCTTCTGAAACATCTTTTCAAGGTTTATACTTAATTAGCTTGTTAGCAAATAACTTCAGTGACTGTAAAGCACCTCACAAGAAATGCAGGCACCTTGACTGAAATGCTTGATTTCTTGGTTATTTGTAGCATTAGGAATCTAGAGGATGGTGAAATTTTTCAATGGAAGTTGTGTTGTAGAAAGATCTCCCATTTTTCTTGCCTCTTCCCCCACTGATTTGGTCAGGGGACAGTCTGGGATGGTACTTCCAGCTGGGGGAAGCTGGAGTGTTGAACAGCTGGTGATCCCTTTTCCCCTATTCCTGCCCATCTTGGGCTTTGTTAAGCAAGCATGTACAGGAGTAGGAACAGTGTGGCAGAAGTGAAGCAGTGTTCATTCCTTGCCTTCTGTTTTGGAGGCTGCTAAAATGTTGCCCAGTTAGATTTGACAGAGTCTGGACTATTACATTTATTCTGGAATTGTCTCATTCAAGCTCCTAAGTGCTGTTCTATCCCAAAGTTTTGTCAGGCATTTGTATTTTCTATGTATCTTCTTTGAAGTTAACTGTGGGAGGCAAGGAACTGTGAATTCTAGTCCTGGATTCTACAGCAGATTGTGTTTCCTTATCAAAAAGTGTTCTGCTGTGCTCCCATGTATTGAAAAACATACAGAAATGTTCCCTCTAGAATAGGGGGAAAAGCCTACCCTGGAATATTTTGAGCATATGAACATGAAACAGTTGAGCATGCTACAGCTATTGGCTGATTGTAAAGCTGCCTCAGTTTGCTATGCAAGGTTTAGTTAATAAACCTGGCTGAACTGGAAACTGCATATCTTTGTTTGCAATACATTGTCTAATACATTATTGCCTGAAAAGCAAAATGACTTGGATCACATATGGGGTGAAAGTCCTTTGCTTACAAACCAGTATGACCTGTAGAAAGAGAATGGTACTAGTTGCCCTGTGGTTTACTCTGTGTGAAATGCAGGGTTGGTGATGTGATTTTTATTCACTCTTGTAAATAAGCTCAATTTGAATCAACGACTAGCAAAAGAAGATGATCAGAACTGTATATTCTATTGAGAATTGGATATGCTTTGTGGAAGAAACACAGTGAAAGGTGTCCAGGGAGAGGTACTTTCAACCGATTGTAGAACTTTGCTTCTCTATTTCTGTGGCCACTTGAAGTAGTTGAGGAAAGAAGGACTAACAATTTAAGGAGAAAAAAAAAAAAATCTTACAGCAGGATTGCATCAGTGACTTGAATACAGGAACAGGCTTTGAAAATGAACTGCATTTATGACATAAAATATCTTGCTGCTATAAGAAAACCTGGTCTTATATTTTAAGTATAATGTTTGAGACTAATTTTTAAATTGGTTCAGATTCTTTTGTATTGTTGTGAATTTGTGCTTTCTCTCAGTTCCCTTATTTATGTGGGAGTAAAAATGAAAACTTTTTGTCTTACATTGTATATTATACTGTAAAAAGTCTTGGTATACAAGCTGCTTTTCCCTTCCCTGCACATTTAGAACAACTCAAATACCTGGATGGTTTGATTTCTAATAAATGTCATATAGTAGAAAAAAATGATTATCTTATTGCAGCATCTAGATTAAACTTTCCAGAAAGTCTTTTAAGAACTAATCCTGACATGCTTTTACATTTTCAGTCAGACTTACTTTCAAATCAGGTGCATGTTACTGAGTTGAGGTGGTGTTTGCACCTGTGTTCTTGTGGCGTTTATTTTTTATATTCAGATAATCTTGTCTCAGAAATGAATAAATATAAAGCTAAAACTATAGTTTGAAAAACTATAAATTATAAAATATAGAAATAGCCTATTGGTCTTAGTATAAATATGGGAATGTCAGTGACTTTTTATTTATAAAGGTAGTCCACTATCCCATTGTTAGCTATCGTTAGTTTGATGGCCAATTTAATTTCATTGTATTAAAAGCCACATATACCAACAATCATTTCAAGGGCTTTTAAGCTATTAAAGTAATGAAATAATAATACTGTTTCAGAGCAGTTTATTGGCTTGCATATCTTTTTCAGTTATCTCCTCCTCTTCCCTGTCTCTCGCCAACTCTATTAGTGACAAACCACTATATAACAAATTTCCTGAAGTGCAAAATATCACTCTTAATTCTTTAGCATCTACAAGTTTTGTTTTTCAAAAAACAGATTTCAAATGAAAATGAACACCTGAAAAGTAAATCATGTCTCAATAATAACTCCTTATTTTTAATTTCTGATGCTTGGCCCTGTATCATCATCAGGAAACAGAAGTAGGTGACTTAAGGGAACATGTCATAACAACTGAAAACAATACTTACATGTGGAATTTGTCTGCTTTAGAGGCAGGAACTGAGAGCTAAAGGAGTGGGCACTGGAGCTGCAAATGGGAGAAAAATTATGTATGATCTTGTATGTAGCTGTCACTTGAATGATTCTGCCACGCTGTTCTGAAGATCTGTGTATGTATACACTGAAAGCTGAGGTAGCCAAGTGGAGCCAATGTGAAAATGAGGATGTGCAAAAAGAAAAGTAGGATATTCATAAACGTATGAATTTTAAACATGGTGTTTTGTTGCCTGTTATTGCACAGGTTAATCAGTCATAACAATAGCACAGTCACATTAAGCTCCATTTTGCATGTGGGTTTTTGTTTAAACAATTCTTGTCACCAAACTTTGCAAGTGTTAAACTTGTAAAACTTTCAGACTTTTCATTGTCGTAGGTAATTTAAGAAAAAAAAATGTGGCTTTAAGGTCATAAAAAGCCAACCAATTTCAGAGTCACAGTAGGTTGAAAGTTTCCTGACTGTAAGTGCCTAGTTTTACTTTAAATGCCAGAGACTTCTGCAGGGGGCTGGCAGATGTGTTGTAGGCCATATGGAAAACCTATGCTACTTTGGAAAGGCAGGAAGAATAGTGGGGTATTTGAGAGTCTCCAAAACACTTAATGTCTCTGAAAATTGAGGCCACTGAATGTCCCTTGTCCTGCCTTGGAAGCACTATTAAATTAAAAGGAACCTATTTCAGCTTCTGAATTACTCCAGTGTGTTATTGCTGTTTCTGTAAGGTACTAGACTGCCCTCAGAGTGATGGTTTTTGCTAACTGTAATAAACTGCTTTTGAGAATGTTTACAAGTCTGTTTTGATAATGTTTAAAACAATGTACTTAGTTTTACCCTATAGCTTACTCTCCATTTGATAAATTCACTATACTCTAGTGGGATAGACACCTTGTCTTTTTGATACTAACATTCTTGTGAGATTTTAGGTCCTACTTTTTCTTCTATCAGTCCAGCATTATTAAAATTGGAATGCATCTTTGCACACTAGTTTTAGCATAACTTCAAGGTCAGCAGTTTTTGGATATACGTTTGCTCATATTACAGCCATACACTTCAGTTTTTCTGGTGATTTTACTCAGATCTGGAAGTTCTTACTTCAAAATTAATCACTTCAGCAGCACTGATGCCTCAAGGCTCAGGTTACCAGGACATCTTTTCACTGCCACGGGTGTACTCATCTATGAAATCCTCTGCATTAATTACAGTGGTCTTGGATGCTAAACTTCAAGTGTGCTGAAAGTTTCAGATGGAAATGTTGAAAAAGCACCCAATGTTCCTATAATGGAAAATGTGAACAGAACACACATTTTTAACTTTTATGTCTGTGAGATGAGCAGGCTTAGTGTAAACTCTTCACTTTTTATTGTTTCACAATTATGCATATATGAAGTAAATATTTGTGCTATGTCCATTAATGAGTAAAATGACTTTTAAATGTCGAATTTTGAAGGACACTTTCATTCTGTCTTTCTGCCACTTGTATATTTGTGTGAGAGCATTTATTTAATGTGTATTTATACTGATATTTTACTTTGAATGTCTCATGATACTGGCTTCCAAGGTTGCCAAGGATTTTGAGTTTATACTTGTGTGAATATATTTACTGCTGGAGGGGGGAAAAAAAATAAAAACAGGTGAGGTATATCTAATGTTAATGTAGGCAATTTGTGTAACTAACTTTAAATTTTCCAGAATTTTGCACTATAACTTTCCAGTGGGTAAACCAACTTGGAAAGTATGGGGAAGTAGGTAAAAACCTCTTTCTTTTTGTATGGAGTTCTAAATATAAAATAAACACTGGTTCTCTGTAAGAGATTTCCTCATTGCCACAAAAAAAAGTCATATTACCTGAGTATTATACAGTTTGTTGGAAGTAAAATGGTAGTCTGTCTTATGTTTCAGACAAAGAAGTGTTAATGTAGATGGTGGCATGATCTTCATCTGTTTTTTGTTTGCTTTGTTTTTGTCTTTCCAAATATGGGCAGTGTATATGTAGATCTTCTGATATCTAGATATAGATATGTTTCTTAACCTATTTTCAACCATTTTTTAACAGTTTTTTTTTAACATGCAAGCTGAAGAGGATGCATCTTGCCTGGGAAACTTGAGTTCCATTTTTCCCCTGTACTTGGCCACTTGTTGGAGTGTTTTCTGTATTCACCAGCATTGCTTCTCTTCCCAGACAATTTTAATGTACTTAGTGTTTAAAAGGTGACTTGAATCACAAGAACTGAAGAAAGCCAATTGTAAGCCATAATGGAGGTACATAACTGTAAAATGAATTGATATGAATGACAAAGGGCTGTTAATACATGTTATGTGTATTAAATGTGTACTGCAGAACTTCTGCATACCATGCTTGATTGTTTGACATGTAACAACTAAGTTTAATTATGATTTTTCTAGCAACCTTATTTGTATTCCCAATTATGTTCATAGGATCGTAGAATGATTTGGTTTGAAAGGGACCTTAAAGATCATCTAGTTCATCCCCCCTGCCATGGCAGGGACACCTCCCACTAGACCAGGTTGCCCAGGGCCCCATCCAGCTCGGCCTTGAACACTTCCAGGGACGAACCTCGACAGCTTCTCTGGGCAGCCTGTTCCAGTGCATTACTGCCCTCATAGTGAAGAATTTCTTCCTAATGTCTAATCTAAATCTCCCCTCTTTTGGTTTGAAACTATTCCCCTTTGTCCTGTCACTATACTCCCTGATAGAATCCATCCCCATCTTTCTTGTTGACTCGCCTTTACGCACTGGAAGGCCCTCATACAATCTCCATGGAGCCTTCTCTTCTCCAGACTGAACAACCCCAACTCTCTCAGCCTGTCATCATAGCACAGGTGCTCCAGCCCTCTGATCATCCTCATGGCCCTCCTCTGGACCTGCTCTAACAGGTCTATGTTCTTAAAAGCCAGCAAAAAGATGCTCTATGTTCTTGGAAGGCAGCAAAAATGAAAAAGAAATGGTAATAAAATTAGAAATGTGTTTACCTCGGGTTTTCTTCAAACCTGTTTCACTTATTTAAGCTTTATTGTCATTAGAAGCTAAACTTCTGCTGGTTTGCTTGGTCCACTTGACAAATGTATGTCATGATGTAGTAGTATGCATTTTAGAGCTTTATTAATGGGGCTGCAGGGTTTATATCAAATAGTATAATGTGCTTCCTCATATATCTTAAGCAAAGAACAGAGACATACCTCTTAAACATGAAGAAGGTAAATCCAAAGACCAATGTGAATCAACCTATTTAATGAACATCATGATTTTATACATCTTCTTTAGAGAAGCTTGTTTAATTAATTAGTAAATGTAAACTCAGCTATAAAATGTTGATGGACTAAGCTGTAGCTAGCTTAGGTTATGCACCATAACTTTTAAAAATTATTTTGAAGTAAAAAAAAAAACAAAAACAACTTTAGAGCAAAAATAAAGTATCTGCTAAATAGACTCATAGGTACATCGTCAAAAGGGCTGTGTAATGACTATATTCAGTATTCTTCATGCATATGTAACCTATAGCATCATGTGCAGCATGTACGTGGTGGCTGCATCTTATATCTGAACACTACAAAGAATGAACCATGAGTAATACTTTGGGTAAGTGGAGCAAGGGCTTTTTATGCATCTTTCAGTTTTACATGTGTGTTTATATAATTACTTTTTGTAAAATGAACTTATATTTAATTAGTTAATTGTTTCAAGAAATGCCAAGGCAAATATGGAAATGAAAGCTATTGAACTGTTTCCTTTAGAGTTATTTTTCAGTCTTGGGCTGAATTGCTATTTGTTTTGGGGTGCCTTTAAACGTTTTGCAGTCTGTTTTGCTCATGCCTCAGCTAAACATGATGGTATAGGAGTTCTGTCTAAAGAAACTGTATAAAATGTTATCTGAAGTCTTTCTACTTGTAATTTATTAATCAATTTTCTTCCATGCTATCATGTAGAGGAATAATAAGATCAGTTATAGAGCATAGTAGTTAAGGAAAGGAAAAGTTCCATAAATGGTATTCATGTAAAATTAAGAAAAGGATATTAAGTATAGGAAACAGGAATTGAAGTCATTGGGACCACTTCGAACAGCTCTAAAGAAACTGTTGATTTTGCTCCTGTAAACCAGAGAAGTAGATTCAACTTTACCAAAATCAGTACCATAATGATTCATTTTCTGAGTTAGCTACATTCCTCTTGATTATACTTTCTCTGTATGCTCCTTGTGGTTTAAAAAAAGAAAAAAAAAAGTGTAATGTGTGGGGGGACATTAAGGTTTCTACTGATGGTAATCATGGTGAGGTTCAACCAGATACAGCAGTATCTGAAAATATTCCTTGTTTTAAGAAAACTTAAACTGAAGAAGGCAACGTGTATTTTCTAAATACTTGTTTAAAATAAGTGCTTCCCCCCACTTTTTAGGGGTTTTCTGACATTTGTATAGTTAAATTGTATGGCTTCTGTTGTTGAATAAATGTGTTCTTTTCTTTAGAACATGGAAGTTTTCTTATTCGCATAGTTAAACTGTAAGTCAAGTTGTCCTAAATTAAAAGTGAAGACCGAAAAAGATTTAGATTGTTAGGAACTGAGAGCAAAGAAAAGTCACTTCTTTTAATGAAGTTGTATAAACCCAACACTTGCAGAAAATGGTACATTAGCACAACCTGTTTATGGCTGTATATTATTAGTTTGCAGTGTATGAGAAATACGTGTGTGCCTCTGCTTCTCAGGAGTTTTGTTGGTTGCTATTAGAATTCTGGCTGTGAGAGCTTGTAGGAAATTTCATTTGTTCCTACAAAAGTCTAAGTTCATGAAAAGTCTAACCAACAAACTTGACCTGATAGTTTGAGTAAAGCAAAACTAGTACTTAAACAAAATGACTTTTGAAGAACCAATAAATCAAGTGCACTACTGCCTCAGAAATGAGGTAAAAGTATGGTCAGTTTGAGTTGAGTGACTATAGAACAACAGAAGTTTTTCTGTGATTTCAGATGTGCGTAATACAGAGATGAATTAAATTCTTGTAAGTGCCGTGTAACTGTGACAGCGTGGGTTAAAAAAGGGAAGTAACTTTGGTCATTTAAATGTTTCTAATCTGTTTTTGTGAGTGTTTTTCATTGCTTAATGAATTAAATTAGAGTATGCATGACTAGTTTTAGTGTTTCATAATAGATAAACTTTTTTCTCGCCTCTCCCTGCCCTCAGTATCATCTTTGGATTAAAACAGGCCTACATCTAATTAAACGATGTTCTAGTTCTAGTTGAACTATCTCATATTTCTAAGTGTGCCCACTTCTCATAACCCTGTATAATATAAATTACACTAGTATATTAGAGAAAAAGGGAATGCTAAGATTAGCTAGATATGGTTATTATATGCAGTAATTATCTTATTTCTGTGTTAGATAAGTTAGGACAAATTAATAAAAACAAGCAATAACATCAGAAGTGTGATATCAGAGTAGGTATTTTTTATTATTCTGAGTGACTTGGAGTTTGCATCTATGCTATTGGATAGGGGGATCTTTATCATTGACACAATTTCCAAAAATACCCTTTTGGCCAGCTTTGCCAGCACAGCACTCTGGCAGAAGAAATTTTTCATGCAGCTGTGTGGAGTTTACAATAACTTATTCTCAACTTTTTGGATGAGGTAGTTAGTGTCCATTACTCCTTTCAAAACCTGTCTTGAATTGTCAGTGGAGCTAAATGTGCTGGAGTTTGTGGTGATATACACTGAAAGGTGCAGCAATCACACTTCCTTGCTTTACTCTACCAAATTCCATTAACCTGCCACGTATACTTATTTTCATCTTGTTTTCTCCAGTGGTTGGATTGAGAATACAGATAATCTATCAAAATAATAAGATACTTGCCACAGGCAAAAACACAATACTTTGATCATCTCTGTACAGACATCTTGTTAGGAATTGAAAGCAAAGAAAAGTGTTGTGGTTTTTCTTGTGTGTGTGTGTTTTTTTTTTTTTAAATTAAAAACAACAAAGCTCAACCTTCTACCCTTCGTTTGGGTCTTATTACTATGTCCATAGCTCTCTTCACAAACCACACCACCAAAAATAAAACTGCAGTCAGCTTCTTAACAAATGCAGAATGAAGAAGCTTAGGTGGAAGACTTGTGTGGCTTGTATGTTTCTGGGTTCTAAATTTGCAAGCCTTTTGTGTCATTTCTTGAATGGCAACCAAAACCGTAGGCAAGCAAAACCAGACTGACAACACTTCCTCTACACTGAGGAAAGGGGTGAGAGAGAGAGAGAGAGCAGGCATCTTTCAGGTTCTCAGTAAGAAAGGCCTGACAACTGGCTTCATAGGATAACTACTTTAATGAGACAGAATAAGAAGGGAAACAGATAGGAAGCAAGTCTGGCATCCCTCCCAATGATGGGCACCTGTGCTCGTGCGGCACCAGAGCCCAGGTGGATTGCCCCATGGCACACTGTGTGGAGTGGATCCAGTCTGTGGAGAGCAGCACTCCGTTTTGGTCATTTGAGCTAATATGTATCTTCCACCCCTTGATCCATGCACAGCTTACCTTTCCGAAGGCTGTTATAAGTTACAGATTATGTGAGTAACATACAGGCTTCGCAAGTTCTAATTGTGTGGCCCAATAGAGTGGGCATGGCCTGTTGAAGACTAACTCCTTAAATACAGTGTCTTCTGCGAGGATTCCTGATACAATGCTGTCCATTTCAGTTTTGCTTTTGTTATGTAAAAAGAGTTAGGTTTCTTATGTTTTGTCACTCTTTCTGGCAAGGTGAAGTTTTGAAGGAATTTTGAGTTTTGAGCTTTTTGAAGGAATTAAAATTAATGGTCCTTTTTTTGTCTCCTCTTATAAAATAAAGGGCACCAAATGACAAAGGTGATAATGCTTTCCTTTATTTTACCATTAGGATGGTCAAGGCATCCAGAAAAACTGAAAGGCAGCAGAAGAAACCCAGCAATTTTAATTTTGTTCTTTACCCTCTTCTTGGCCTGGAAGCTTTCCTGTTAATCTGTGATTCTGGTCTATACTGTACCAGTCATGATTCATGGAACATAGAAAAAAGGGAATTAAGATATTAGCTTACTAAATTGTTTGCCAAGTAAACAAATCATGGTTCTCATCTTGGTGCCATTATTTTGCATGTCTATTTAAATTTGTAAGAACGTGGTGGTGAAACAACGATGATGGGACATTAGGGAACCTCACAGTAATCTGTTTGGGAAGGCTCTTTTTCCCATTACCTATATGAAGCTTATGTATATCCTCACCTTTTAGCTCACACTTGTGAACATCATTTGTCTGACATGCCTGGTTTGCTGTCCCTTTACAAATCTTGTCTGTGAATAGGGTCATTCTTTCATGTCTTGACTAGCATTATGTGTTTTATGTGTTTGTGTGTTCTTTAAATTAAATTTCCTTGTAGCGTACTATTTCATTCTCTGCCATGGTTTACACGGTGGCTGTTGCATGAATTATATGTGACTGCATTGGTACGTTACGGTTGTTTTATAGGTGGTGATTCGTGCTCAAAATGGCGAACTCCTCTATCGTATTTCACCTTGGGCAAGATATGTAATCCGTGATGAAGACAAAGTGAATTACGATTGGGTACACTGGAATCCACCGCAGCCATATATAGTAAGGCTTAAGTATTATTTTCAAAAGGTGTATAAAAATGTGTATCATGTCATCTTTGTATCCCTATTTGGAAAAAATAGTTTTTCCACAGAAAGAGGATAATACACCGGTTAGAAGAGCCACCTGAGAAATGAAGGGCTTTGACAGAGACAGGTGACTTTAATGAGCTACTTTTTCAGTCTCCTATGGAGTATATAAAAAATAGTTATCCATTAAAATGGTATCTTAGCCTTGCCTTTCCATGTGCTGGGCAAGTTCAATAGCTATTCTAGGGCTAGGTGGTCACAGTCCTTCCACTGAGCCAGCAGAGGGAACCAGGTTTAGAATTAGTTAACCACAAGTACAAAGTTCAGTGTCAGTAATAAGTCAACATTATGAAGTCAGAAAAAGTCCTCAAAAGTAAGGTGCTCAAACTCCAGTATAATCATAGCTTTTTTATATTAGGAAAATCCACTTACAGATTTTAAAGCCCTTGTACTTTTCATGCGGTGCTGCAAGTGAAGTGACAGGGCGGACAGCTCCTTACATGATATGAGGAATACCTATGAAAACATGCAGAACTTCAAACTGGCATATTATTATACTTTTTTCCACTAAAGTAACAATATGGAGGTCATTCTGTATGAGAGGTGCTGCAGACTGTTTAGAATTAGATTTTAGCACCCACCTCAAATTATGAGGTATCTGCTTGACAAAGGACGGGTAACTCACATGTAAAAATCTCTTTAAAAAAAAAAAAAAATCTCATTGCATAATCTACAGTAACTTTCTTATTTGAATGTATAGTCCACACAAATTGAGCGACCTACCCTGCTTCTATAATGCTCTGTGACTCCTATACAGTCTATAGGAAGAGTAATTGAGAGAGAACTGGAAATGCAGCAGTTCTTATGAGCTAGAGGAGATGAGAACATCTAGGGTGCAGACAAGCCCTTACTGAGTTATGTCAGATAAAAACAATTGATTCTCTTTATGAGTAGGAGAGGTGCCCAGTGGAAGTAAAATGCAGGTAACAAACCTCAACCAGAACTTCTTGTTCTTTATACTGTCTCTTTAACTTCTGTTTACTCTTCACATGTTCATCTACCTATGTGTTTTAACTGGTTTTGTTCTAACTTTTCAATCTCAGTTACATATTAAACTGACAAATAGAAAATAAAATCTTGTAACTTTATTTTAATTGGGAGATGGAGGAAGAGGAAAAAACCTTAGGGGAAAAATGTGTGTTACGCAGTAATTTTTCTGAGTTTCTTCATGCAAGATTTTTGTTTTTAAAAAGTAAAATGCCAATTAGGTGTAAACCCTTCATGTTTCCTGTTGTATCCTAATGATAACTGCTTTTTTTCTTTATAGCGTAAGCATCGTTCCCCCAAGAGATTAAAAAGCCTTAGAATCTATGAATCTCATGTGGGAATTGCTTCCCCAGAAGGGAAAATAGCTTCTTATAAAAACTTCACACATAACGTACTACCTAGAATAAAAGATCTTGGTAAGTAATAACAGATACTCAGAGATCTTTTTTTATGTGCCTATGCTCTTATTAGAAAATGTAATTATCAAGTATCTATTAGTTTTTTTTGCATTTTCAGATTAAATGCACTGCAGCAATAGATTCTTAAGGCAGCAGAAAAATATAAAGAAATGAAATCTGTGGAAAAGAAATGCGGACTGAAGTAGAATGTGAACCAAAATCCATTCAACAAATTTTAAAGTAAAATGTGATTCCAAAAGCCTAGATAAATATTGGAGGGTAATTTGCTTTCAGTGTGGCTTGCTTTCCACTTGAAAACAGATCTGTTGTGTGATAGTCTTTGGAAAATACTTCGTTCTTAATAGGTTCTTCTAATGTACATCTTGCTTTTTAGAAAAGACAAAAATATCTGGATAGAAAGGATTGTTCTTTTTGTTTGCCAGAATGTGTACTAATTTTTTTTTCTGTCCCTTAACTGTTACTATGAGGTGTCAGAACATGGAAACTTTAAACATGAGAAATCCTCTCTTAGAAGGGAACTTCTAATATATTGGAGGGTATATGTGAAACAGCTGGCATGATTAAATAGAGAAGCATAGCAAACTGTTCACCTCCATCTGTTTAGTGTTAAATCCTGTGGTGTCTTTGCACTGTTTATATAATGGACAATATTAGAACTTGTTAACTTTTACTCCCTGTGATGAAATGTTTTATTACACTGAAATGTCAAATAATCTTGGCATACGTGGTTCATATCTCTGTGAATGGTGGCTATGCTTATCTGTTGTTTGATTTTTATTTGAGTGCCTGAAGAAGCTTTTCTTGTAGGCTTGCTGAGTCAGTGTTTCACAAAGCATGGCTTTTGCCTTTCCATAAAGTTGAGTTTGCAGGTGGGATGAGTGAGTTTGCACATCTAGAGGCCCTCAAAAAATATACTTGGATTGCCCGTTAAATATCTGTGCTTCCTTCCCTACTGCCAAGGTACTTCCTCCTTTCCAGGAGGTTAATAGGCTTAAAAGAATTATGAAAGCTTTCTGCTTTACCTACAAATTGTTCACTGGCGAGAAGAAATGTCATGAAAAGGCAGATACAGCACAAAATAAAAGCAAATATCAAATTTAAGTTGGGTATACAGAACGTGATACATAATATTCCTTCTTATTTTAAATAAGTAAACTCTGTGGGAATTTTTTTTAGTTGTATTTTTAAGGGATATTTGATTCAATTTTGAAATGTTAAGACAAGCTTAAAAGACATCAGTATTTAAGAATGCTAAGATATTAATAACTTGTGGAAATATGTGCGTTAAAAATAGCAAAATAGTACAAATGAGATTAATTTGATGCATGTTACTGCTTTTATATTCAAAAATGCTGTAAATAATAAATACAGTGAGCTTGAATTATAAAACATCAATGTATCTGACAAACTGCTGAGCTCATGCCAACTGTCTACCAATAATAACTCATTTGTGGGTGCAAAATTTGAGAACAAAACCAACAACAAAAGTATACACTTTACTTTTACACTAAAGAATGAAGATTTTGGTTAAACTAAAAGAAGTGATGTGATTGTGGATGTCTCAACAGACTGTAGATTGAACCAAAAAGTTACCTTTTTGCTGACCATCCCTGCTTGCTAGCTAGCTGGGGCACTTGTTGACATTAAAGATAGCTTGGTCAGGTGTATAGTAAGTAGTTTCATTGTTAGTATGTTGTTTTTCTCTTTAGATTTCCCAAATGCATTACTCCTGTGTCTTCTTTCTTTTGAAAGATTCTTACAGAGGGGGAATGTAATCATGAAAGATAAACTTTTTGTGAGTGGTCAGAATAAGACGTCATGTGGCATAATGTATAGTGCATCGCCCCCACTCCATGATCAACACTGCAAGTATCGAAAGTGAAGTTGAAGTTCAGGACATGCAGATGGCATAGTTAAATTAAGAGTATATTTGCACATCATTTATTGCTTTTTAGATGTATTGAATCTCAGATTTAGTTATGTAGATCACTTGACGATTGAACTTTCCATTTTTAATGGAAGGTCATGTAAGTATAAGCTATTAGGTAGAACTACCTCTTGAGAGAGACTGAATCTCTAGTTAGTTGTTAATTATACATTAGAGTAAAACTAGCTAAAATAAGAGAATGATAACACAAACTGGAATTGATAAGCTACAGGAGCTGAATCCTTTTTTAAACTATCCTGAAGGCCAGGGGTGTGTTTGTTTTATTTCTTATATTTCTATAGGCTATAACTGTGTTCAGCTGATGGCTATTATGGAACATGCATACTATGCCAGTTTTGGTTATCAGGTCACAAGCTTCTTTGCAGCATCAAGGTAGGTATAAGTACTTCAGCATCTTTTCAGTTCTTTTACATTACTCCCCATCTGTTGAAATCAGTATGCCTGTATGAGTTTGTTTGCAAGGAGGAGTTCAATGGAAGGAGAAAGTACTGGCTTAGGTATTTGCTTCCTCTTAAATCTGAAATCAGTTTGGCATAGTGATCACCTGTTCTGTGAAACACTTTGTGTATTGTACAAACAAAAGTTGTAAGTACCCACAGCTGTCACAGTATATTCCAGTGAATCCAGCTTCAGCTGTCTCTACGCATGCGTTTTGCATGCACACGTGATGGCATTTTATAATTAAAAAAAGTTTTTATAACTGTCAGGTTTTAATCAATAAGTACTACTTCAGAGGCTGAAAAAAATAACCGATATACGATTGGAAACTAGGTGATGAACTGGTGACATTGATGTATTTACTGTTAGTAATGGTAAGTATTTTGGGCTTAAATTCAGATTGCCCCCCTCATAACACGTTGCTTTTTCGTGCTGATAGTCGTTATGGAACTCCAGATGATCTGAAGGAAATGATTGACGTTGCTCACTCAATGGGTATCACTGTTCTGCTGGATGTTGTGCACAGCCACGCGTCAAAAAACTCCGAGGATGGTCTCAACAAATTTGATGGTACAGATTCTTGTTTCTTCCATTCTGGTCCTAAAGGAACTCATCAGCTCTGGGACAGCAGGCTCTTTGATTATGCAAAGTAAGTATGCAATGTCATTTCAAGTGGTTTACTGATAATTATATCGTAACAGTTATATTAAAACTGTACTACTTGCCAAACTGAAAAAGTCATTTGGATTGCTTATCAGTTACAATATGCTGAGTTAAATTCACCTATTTGGCTAAATAGTTTAAAACTAAGACTAAATTGTATTCAGTTTTTGTTGTTCTGTTATCTATGGCTACATGTACCTGCACAAGGCTTATAATTATATACATGTATTTTTGATATATATAAACAATTACACATTTTATTTCTAAAATATTCAAATATGTTAATATATCTACCTATCTATAAGTATACACTGAATGCTTTTAATGCATATCTAATTAAATATATACTCATATATAAGTAGAATATAATTTATATATAAAATAAGACTAAGAAAAGCTGAAGAAAATTTGTAAGCTCTGGAAATCTATTTTCAAACTGTTGGATTGTTGAAATGTAGAAAAGGTTTTGGCCCAGGCCAACTAACTCCATTCCAAAATTTTCCAGAGGTGGTTTTATAGTTAATACAGAGCAGGGGTCATTTTCAGTAGAGTAAGCAGTTTGCATGCAGGCATCTTGTTTTGGAGACTAAAGAACTTACATGTGGAGTCTGTTCTGAGCAGCATGGCCCAGGATTTAGAAACCAGGCACACTTGATTTGCTAGTATAGATAGTGTGTATCAACACATTAATGCCAGGTGGTGATTAGCATTTAATATTGTTTACCCTGTGTTCTCTGCGGTACTGGGGGTAGGGAGGGATTTGTCTTGTGTGCTGAATATTTGTTTTCTGGGGGGGTGGGGGGAGTGAGAAGAGAGAGACAGGCAGCTAGCTTTTTTGTCTCCTCCTCTCATTTTTCTATGCTTGTTCTTCCCTGAAGCACCTTGATTTCCTCTTTTCCTTGTCTTTGATTCTTCCCCTAAACATCCCACAATGTTTCACACAACCCCATGATCTCCTTAAAACATTTCTTGATAAATATTATACAGTTCCACACACCTCTTTTTCCATAACAAATGTTTTTTTGTATCCCCTTGAGATGCATGATAATTTTGTTTTCTCTTCTTATCAATTACAAAGTTCTGATTTAACCTCTTCAAGGTTATGCTTGAGTAGTTTCTTCAATAGCTCATCAGTGAGCGACTTAAGAGTTCTGGTCTGTTGTTAATCTGTTATTTGAGTTTGTGTGCCTGCAGGTTCAGTTTACTGTTGTTGTCATGTCCACCCCCCACCCCCACCCTGTTTCTCTTCCTTGCTTTCCTTAAATTGCCATGAACTGGATATGCTTACATTGCAAATGTCGTTAAACCTTGGATCAGAATTCTGTAGGTTCAGGTGGTTGCCAGAAATTTTTTTTTTATTCATAGGCTATGCTCTTGGCTGGCAGTTTCATAGCTAATGGGGATTGTAACTGTTTAAGAAGGTCACTCTTGCAGAAGTAATGTTACATAGCATAGGTCACTTCATTTTTAATGGAAACTCTTGCACGGTAACTCACAATTTCAATTAAACTGAGTGACCAGTATAATAAGTGACTTACGCGCTGTGCTACTTAATAGGATGAGCTGTTCTTAATTTACTTCTTATTTGGGATAATTTTCTGATGAATTCAGAGGGCCTTCTTGTGCTTGTAATTATTGCAGCAAATGCATTGTAGTATGTAGAAATGTAACCATGTCCTGTTTGGGTTGCTTCCTATTAATCTTTGAATCCATGTTCAAGTAAACTCCATTTCAGATAATCTTAAAGCTTTAACATAATACAGTAATATTTCACATGTTATTACCTTTTATGCTTATGCATAATCGAAGAAGTGTATGGTGGTACAAAGAGCCAGTGAAGAAATAAGTTGAATGCAGTTAGGGACCTTTTTGTATTCCAAGCAGAGGTTGTTTGTTCTTATTGGTAAAGAAAGTGGTGATGTTGTTGAGTGTTTTGGGAGGATTTGTAAATGAAAGAAACTGCAAGCTGCTTTCTAGGTACCACTTGGCAATATTAAGCATATATTCAGAGCTGAAGAACTTCCTACACGGATCTGTTTAGTTAGTGATACATACCTATATTTGTTGAGGAGGGGCACTGCTGCATAATTACTATTTATATTATGTGATTGGAATAGACACCAGACTGCATGCTGAAAAGGGAGATGTTGAAGAACCGTGAGGGGGAGAGAAGAGATTAGAAACCAGCAGAGGCTAGAGCAAGTGAATATATTTTCTATTGAAGAGTAAAAAATGATACCCTGAATGACTGAGGGTGCATTGTATGTCATTCCCTATCCCCTGCCCTCTAGTGAAATGCAACAACACATTCAGTTTTTCTTTTTTAAACTTTTAGGGAAATCCCTCCTTCACCTTCAAGCATAGGATGCTGTGCAGTAAACTGGTTTTAGTAATAAAGGTCTTCTTTAGTCCTAGTATCTGAAACGTTGAATATTCTATATGCGTTTATAGTCAAAACTTAATGCTTAAAAGGTGTAACAATCGTGTTTCTTCTAGGTTGCTCAGCAATTATTAAAAAGTGTTTTTTCCCTTTTGTGTATATAAAGGTCGCAAACAAAACTGGGAAAGAATCAGAACTGACATTTTATTGAAAATACTGTTTTTTCCATCAATGCTTCACTGACATGCATGCTGATTTTCATATTGGTAAATGAGCAATTATCTGAAAGAGAGGAGTACAAAAATCTGTGGGATAGACTCAGGTTGTTTGCAGCTACTCGAAGTTTGCTGAAAATAAGTAATGCCAAACACAATCTATTGAGTAGTATGCGGAATAGTATCTCTTTTCTGTAGTGTGGAAAAACTGTTAAATCTACAGGTACTTAAACATCAAATACAAAGAATGCTCAATTTGCTTTGGAATTGAGAGAAACTAATTCTCTGCCATGAAAGAGATTAAGAAAATTGTTTTATCAGTTTAGTCTGTCTGCATTTTCTTTGAATACCAAGATGTAAGGAACTTTCTCACAGCATTTGCAAGATTATTCAGTTGTCTAGGAAGGTGACTATGAATGCTTACCACAACAGAAGGTGGCAAAGATCTATATCCATGCAAAAAAACCTGCCAAAAGTATATTCATGGTGTATTTAAATACTGTTTTTTTAGTAATGGTCACGTAAATGGAAATAGCTCCAAGAAAAGCGGTAGCAAAACGGTTCAAAGGACAACCTAGGTGTGGCATCTGTAGCACCGAGAAGATCACAGAATCACAGAATGGGCAGGGTTGGAAGGGACCTCTGAAGATCATCTAGTCCAACCCCCCTGCCGAGCAGGATCACCTAGAGCACGTTGCGCAGGATGGCATCCAGGCGGGCTTTGAGTATCTCCAGAGAAGGAGACTCCACAGCCTCTCTGGGCAACCTGTTCCAGTGCTCTGTCACCCTCACAGTAAAGAAGTGCCCCCTCAGGTTGAGCCGGAACCTCCCGTGTTTCAGTTTGTGCCCATTGTCTCTCGTCCTGTTGCTGGGCACAACTGAGAGGAGACCGGCTCCATCCTCTCGACACCCTCCCCTCAGATCTTTACATACATTAATGAGGTCTCCCGTCAGTCTTCTCTTCTCCAGGCTAAACAGGCCCAGCTCTTTCAGCCTGTCCTCATACGACAGGTGCTCCAGTCCTCTAATCATCTTAATAGCCCTGATAAAAGCACATTTTTTATTGTAGACTTCATGACAACACCCAAAGAGCAGTAGAATGTATTTTTTTAATTCATGTTTATGTAAGTGTTGTATAAACAACAAAAAAAATTATCCTGTTCAAGGTGGTGTGACATGGGAGTAAAACCTCAATTTCAGTAAAAGGATAAGTTTGGAGGTAAAATAACTAGGTCAGTAAAAGAATATTTTCTGCTTAACTTTTCTTGAAAACTAGTATTACTAATTTTTCTTTATTTAAAAAAAAAACTAAAATTATTCAGAAATAAACCTCCACTTTCCTAATTTTGAAACTTTTTTCCAGTTTTTCTAAAATTTGGAACTGGATAGCTTTTTCCTTCAACATGATAATTTGGTGAATCTACCTCTCCATTCTTTCCTGTTCTTCCCCTCTCACAACCCTCAAATCAAAGCAAACCAAAACCCAAACTCACAAACTGTGAGTGGGGATTAGAGTTTATTTTAATAACACTTTTTAAAATGAAAGCTTACTTTTTATATACTTTGTCTTTATTCCTATTAAAATGTAGTTTTCCTATCCCTGAATTCAGGAAAGGGGAATGTTGTAAGGTAAAAAATACTACAAGCTCTGGACCTGTAGTTTACCTGGCACTGTCTAGTTCATTTTGTGGTAAATTAAGTGCCTTGTTTCTAATGTGATCCTGTTTGATATAGCTCACTCCAAACGCATGAAGACAGCCACTCTCGCCCCCCTCGTCCCCCATCTTAAGTAAGGATTCTGCTTTTAATTAACATAACGCAAGCTAAGTGTTTCATTTTTTTTCTCTCCTCAAATTGTATTTGAACATTAACCAGCTGCCAAGTTCATTAGAAGTGTCACTGTAAACCCTGTAGACCAGGTGGGATCACAACTAGAGCAGTTGATTGTGTTTTGATTTAAAGTCATTTCTCCATATAGCAAATGCGTCTAAAATACTAATCAGGCAAAACAATTTAAAAAGAATTGAGAACAAGGTATTACCTAGCAAAGGTGTTTGCCATTTGCCTTCCTTTTCCTTGTAAACGATGCTGTCTTGCCTAGGTTTGTTGAGATCTGAGAGTATTTATTTAAGACTCTGTATTCCTCTTCTCTCATCAGGTTTTGTTAGATTCTACATTCATCTAATTCTAAGGGACAGTAGGTATCCAGATACATTTGTCTGTGTAAGATGAGCATTTAGGAAAATGGTAGAAGAAAAACTTGGCAGAAATCATACGATGCTTTTTTTTTAACACTGTGAACATTCAGCCAAAATGTTAAGTTGTTCAATCTAGGGGGAGAATTTGGCACAAAAGTTAGAGGTTAGATTTAATCCTGTTTTTAATTACAAAGTCCTGCTTCCTTGAACACAGCAATATAATCAGCAAGAGATTGTTAGTTACAAGGTTCTGGGGCCAGCAGATATCCCTGAAATCTCTTAAGGCTTTTTTGAGGCTCTATTTTCAGGACCAAACTTTTGGACCAAATTTTGTGCGCCTGTGTTTTGGTGGTTCTGTGCAGGCACCAAACCATAGCTAGCGGGAATGCTTTGACCTGTCCACCTACAGCTTCTGTTGGGTTTGTACTTGTTGGTGATACTCCTCTGTTTTGGGAATAAAGGCTTATAAGTGTTGTAGAGGAACTGAAGCTTGCTTACCTAAGCCATGTAATGGGAGAAATCTCATTTTCTTTAGTCTTCCCTCTTCAGTTTTATATAGTACATATCAAGTGATGTTCATGCCAAATGTGCTTTTACTGATAGGGTTCAGAGTATAAACATGCTGTCCCACAAGCCACAACAACCTACGTCAGGGCAACAGATGACGTTCTGGTTGCCTGCTGCCCAACCAGCTGTGCTGTCCAGCTCAGTTTTCTGAGCTATTCACAGAGCAGATCCTGAACTCTGCAGATTGTAGCTCAATGGGTTTTTCTGGTTTTTTTGTTTGTTTGTTTTGTTTTGTTTTCCCTTCTTAAAAATCCGACAAGGATCATTGAGTCCAACTCCTGGCTCTGCACAGGACCACCCCAAAATCAGACCATGTCTGAGAGCATCGTCCAAATGCTTCTTGAATTCTGGCAGTCTCAGTGCTGTGACCACTTCCCTGAGCAACCTGTTCCAGTGCCCGACCTCCCTCTCAGTGAAGAACCTTTTCCTAACATCCAGCCTGACCCTCCCCTGTCGCAGCTCCATGCTGTTCCCTTGGGTCCTGTCACTGTCACCAGAGAGAAGAGATCAGCGCCTGCCCCTCGGCTCCCCTCATCAGGAAGCTGTAGGCTGCCATGAGGCTTCCCCTCAGTCTCCTCTGGGCTGAACAAACCAAGTGACCTCAGCCGCTCCACATGTCTTCCCTCTAGACCCTTCACCATCTTTGTACAATCCTTTGTACATCCTTTGGACAATAGTAATTTACTTCACTTGAGGATCTGATTCCTTAAAGGCACATTGATCTTCTAATGTCTCCCACAACTTCTGTTAAGGTCAGTATTTAATATTTGCTTAAACAGCTGTTCTTCACCTGAAACTTCTTTCCTTTGTTCTGGTTGCCAACTTTCCCAATCTTTAGCCACCACTGGTGTTACATTATTAGTAGGTGGAATAAATTAGCAAATATTCCTTCAGATACTAGTTTTGGTTAGTAAAGGTTCCTGTCTGGAATCATAATTCTCTTAACTTAGATGTTCAGAGAAATTTTTTTTTTGGGCCTAGGTAGCCAACAATTCAACGTTGAGCTCTTCCAAATACCAGACTTCTGTGGGAGTGAAAACTTGTTGCCTTATGTGGGAGCATCACCATGGTTTGTAACAGTTGATTTCCAGGAAGAAATGAATACACTACTACTCTATCACACTTGCACACTTAGCTTTTTAGGTTGATGTAAGTTAATGCTTTATGGGGTATGACTATATTAAAGATTGTTTCCTTACCTAATGCACTTGAGGAAAGTTGGCACATCAGATTGAGTTACAAAATGCAGATAATTTGGTGTTTGTTCTTACTGTACATCTCAGGGTCACTTTATTCATGCATGTCTTAACAAGTGCAAAGAGGATATACTCAGCTGCAAACTACTACTTGTGAGTTAATACACACAAAGGATAGATAGGATTTAAAAATTACTAGTACACTCATAGCTTCCAGTAAGACACCCGAGGAGTCTTTGGCCAGGCAGGCATCAGTCAGGTGAGAGAAAGGAGGCTTCCACTACTTGTTGTAACAGACCCTTGATCGTGCCGTTATCATCTTCAGACTCCCTACTTCTTTGTTTTTACAGTGTTGCACCTTTCAGTGTTCTTCCTGCTTGAATCCTTGAGGTAATAACAATCCTTCTCTCAACAAAACCTGTCTTTGTAACTTTACACTTCTTACCTTGTATAGCTCTATTCTAAAGACATTTTTGCTACTTTCTCTCAACTAAGCAATTTCCTTAGAAGCTTAATCCATACTGGTTTTGGGACACAGTTGATCCTCCAGTCATGGGGAGGGGAGAGGGAAATACACAGGGGAAAATTACAGAAGAATTAATATATCATATACAAAAGAGTGGATTCTCCAAAGTGTAGGTGTAGTCACTGAAGTGTTCTCTTCTGCAACTTTTGAGGACTTAGTCAGATACAGTTAACATTCTTCCAGCTGCATTTATGCAGTAGTAATGACATCCAGTGGCAGGTCATGTTTATCACAAATTGTGTGTTCCTTGGGGAGATATTTTGGCCATAATTCCAGCTAGATTAAAGGTAATACAGAAACAGTTGTCAGTGAGCCAGATTCTCAGTCACTTAATGATTTTTTTTGGTACACTCTTGATTGTAAGGTAATTACCATAAGAATAGAAGTGTAAGTTGTTTCATGATGTAAAAACCGTCAGCTATGCTGATTTTAATTTGTTTTCTGCCAGTCTACTTTCGTAAGTACAAAAAAGCTCTGTATTTACAGATCCCTGTAGTATGCATTAGCATTGGAATTAGATTTGGCTGGCAAAGATTGTTTTTTAATGACTAATAGTTTTAAGAAAGTACAGTTTGTGATGCAATAGTGAGTTTTTTCCCAAAGCTCATATATTTAATTTATTTTGATTAATTTGACTTTAAAAAAACAAAAGAAAAACAAACAAAAAGCCCTGCCTGCAGATGTCTTTAGTACTCTATTTCTAATAGACTGGACTTTGTGAAGGTAACTATAAAGGCACAGAAGTACTTTACAAAAACTTAAATCCTTTTCACATGTTTGTGAAAATCTTTTTTTGTTACTTTGTATTTTCCATTCCTTTTTAGTTATTGCTGTAGAAGTTAGCAAGAAGGCACTTTCAATTACGTATTTGGGGTGTAGCACTAATAAATTTCCTTCCTTGAAGGAAATGAATAGTGGAAACATCAACAGAAGTAATGGTAGATTGGAATTAAGTACAATGTAATTGAAATGATTAAAATAATAGTTCACCAAAAAGTTCCAGCCATGGACATATGAATATATGCAATCTAGACATGCTATAGAACTGCTTTAATTTTTTAATAAACATTCTTCTAGAAGCTTAATTTTACTGCACTGTATTGATATGACAGACTAGGAGGCTTTAAATACGCAGATGCTCTGAAACTTAGAGGATCATGTGTGAACGTGTAAATTTTCTTTGGAGTATCCGGTTTCCCATAATAACCTGCAACGCAGCAGTCACAGCCTTACTTGGTCTCTGAAATGTAGCTGTACGAAGTGTGTTATGGTAATAAATCAATGTATTGATCCTTAAAGAAAAGACACTGAAAAATTGCATCCAATAGTTCTAAATTTTGTCAGGTAGTAGATCTGAAAATATAGAGGTTACCACTTGCAGTCAGTTGAATTCATTCTTATCTTGAGTAGACACAATAACTCTTACCTGAATTTAATTACAATATTTCAGTAAAGATCTAAAAATAGACTAGATTCAAGGTATTGCAGACAATCATTCCTCATCAGTCTACAAGTGATAATGATTTTGCATTTAGTAATCCACACTCAAATTGACAACTTTCAAAGCATTCTTAGGTGATTACTGCAGCAAGCTACATGAGCAGTTTAATAGGTGCAATGTATCTGTTGGGAATAGGACCTTTTGCTGGGGGACAAGGTGATGGTTATATAGATTTGAGATTAGAGAGAGGTTATAAGGAAGATGCCACAAATGAAGTGGGGAGCATAGACTTTTCCCTAACAGGGATGAATCCAAAGAAGTTCCGTGTTAGAGGAAAACTAGGCATGGTACCTCTCAAATCAGGGAAGGAGAATAGGATCATTGAGACAATTGTCAGGTTTTTGGCTTTAATGCATGTGTTGCATAACATACAGATAATTGAAATCCAGTTTTGGAAAGCTCACTGAGGAGAGACAAAATGGATAATAATGGGACAAAACAATTAAGAACCATACCTAGAAAGCAGAAAACAATCAACTGTCAAAGTGCTGTATGTAAGGTAATATTTTTCCAAAGGTCAGTAGTGTATTTATGGCCAAAAGATCAGAAGTGACCTGCAAATGATCATATTGATCTGTTATTTTCAGTGTTGAAATGGATGCCATGTTTAACTGAGGAACGCCATTTCATGGACTAACACATAAAGACTAGGTTTCTGTCCCTAGAAGTTGATTGAAACTGAAGGTGGAGGTCAAAGCATCCAACTGAGCTGATCAGCCTGGTGCTTCAAGTGGTAGCTGTGTCTCTCCTTCCAAAGTGACTCCTAGCTGTAGCCTTTGGCTGAGATTCAGTTTTGGATGGGACTATTTTGGTGGTTCTACCCTAAAATTTAGGGAGGCATGCAGTATTCTTCATGTGGATGATCTCTGTAAGGTTATTTATGTGCCAAAATTACTTTCATGTGTTGTTGAGATAAATTTTCGTAAAGTTCATGCTCATAAAAAATATTGGTGAAATTGTAATGAAGGTATAGAAAGCACTCATAGGTTCTAATCTGAACTTGTAGTAGTAACGGATGAACTGGGAGTAGTAGCTTTTGCTGGCTCTTCTTCTAGATTCTGTTCTGGCCAATACGGTTACATGACAGGTCTGAAGAGCTGAAATAGTGTTTCATGTAAAGCCTGTCTCAATGAATAAGGAAAGTGTTCTATGAAAAATGTTACCCCTGGGAACAGGGAGAATTGTTCTAAACCTCGTTTGGAAAAGAGTTTAACGTTCTTCAAAAAAGCATTTGACACTAAACTTGCTTGGCTAATTTTTTTCCATGTATTGTTTTTGGCAGTTCCTTGTAAAATGGTAGCTTTATAGTGGTTTCTATAGTTTGCAATGAAAATTGCAATCAAACTTCTCTGTCCTTGTTCCCTGTATCTTCTTTGTTAAGAAGGCTAACTATTTACTCAGTATTTCTACATATCTATATTACGGTCCCTCATAATTGGTTCAAAATTGATGTAATGTTATTTAGAAACAAAATAAATTATTTACCACACAGATGACCGTTATTTTTAGATAGTACTTAACACAAAAGTTAAAAACTTATTCTACTGTGATTGACTTAATGAATTTAGTTGGGAGTGAGGGAAACGTGCAAGTAATACTCTGTTAACCTTACTTCTCTTGATTTCTTCAGTCTAATTATTGTGCAATAGGAGTCCTATCAAATCTAGGTAAAGGATAGACACATCTAAACAAATAAACATAAGAAAAAAGCACATCTGTGTAATAAGTCATTGCTATGGGCTCAGGTAATCTTGTTCTGTAGGAGACTTATCAGTGTGTTCAAACGAAGAACTCAGAATGAAGTTCTCTGGAGACTTAAGTAAAGTAGGTGGTTTTTTTTTGTATAATAATATTTAGTAATTGTATTTTATTTAGTAACTGTACTAAGGCTATTTAAGTGAGTGTATATATCAAAGGGCTTCACAGGAAAGAAGAGAATGCTCTTTGTTGTTTTTATTCTTATTTTGCCTATTCTTTTTGCTTTTAAGAGAAGTAAAGAAAGTAATGACTGTTATCATTTTCCTGATGAAATAAACACATTAGATAACCTCTTCCTGGCAGGAGGGATTTAAGTTTTAAAAAAAAAAAAAGTAGAAGCTTGTCATTTCGTGATGTAGGATGAAGCTCCACTTTTGCAATCAGATGGAGGCAGTGCTGAAGGGCAGCAGCCCTTCTCCCCTGGGGTGGAGAGAGAGGGGGGAAAAAAAAGAGAAGAAAATACTGAAGTTTTTGTTTCATTTGTTATAACACTGAATTAGTCAGGATGGTAAATTATTATGAATAATAATAAAGTAGGATTGTTCATGCAAAGGAAACTTTTACATATACTTCTGTGCTTCATTATGTCATTTAAAATTATTTTTTTTAAACTTCAGTTTGAAATGGATTAAGCTCAGCTGTTCAAAACCAAGTTCCTTAAAATTGGTGTTTAAATTAAGGAAATAGCAACTGGAAAACTTGTGCTAAATATATTTAGTGTTGTGGACAGCAAGGATGGGCAAAATTCCTCTTTTTTTGTTGTTGAAATTCTGCTATTGGCATTAGATTCCTAGATGCTTTCTATGTTCAAAAAAAATGGTGAATCTAAGTAATTAGAAACAGTCAGCTAAAGACTAGAGAAAAGCAAAAAAAAAAAAAAAAAAAAATCGGAAAGATTACAGCTTCCTTTCCCCCTTTTCCTCCACTTTCTGGTTAGCACGTTTAATTTTTATTACTCAATATTTTTAGGCTGCTCACTTTCCTGAGTTCTGAAATTCTATTTCTTTTCTTTTTTTTTTTTGTAAAATGAAAATAAATATTTAAACTAGTAGTAGCCTTCCTAGAAGTTGAGGGCTAAACCCCCATTTAGGGGTTGGTGCTCAATCCCAAAGACTGTTTGCAAAATGAATGCATTTTTTGAGAAGAAAAAAAAGTCAACTACCGAACACTAAGAATTAAGTTATCAATGTTTTCAGGCTTCCTTTGCCACCGCCTTCTTGGATAAGGGCATTGGAAAAGATGAAAATCTACATTGACTATGTTATAAGAAATTCCAAGGTAATTATTTTCTCATTGTGTTAAGTGAGAAGGAAACCGAGAGTTTATTGGGAAGTGGATACCTAGAAAAAACTTCAGGTTGGATGCTCTAACACCAATTTCCAACATTGGTTAAAGAAGATAGTAACCTACAGAAGGTACTATGAAATAACATTCTAATAAACCAATTGTCTACTTGAATAAATGTTTTGCAGGTCACATCTACAGTTGCTCTTAGGACCACACCGTTGTCCTCTAAATTTGAAAAACAAAGAAAAGATTTGATTGTAAAGAATGTCTTCAAGCGCAAGATAGGAACAATTGATTTGCCTGTAGAGCTGAACTATCAATACAGACTAGGGCGAGCTTGTTTTGAAAATATTTCTGAGATATATATCTTAGCTTTAGTTTTCTTCATCTTAGCTTTAGTTTTCTTCATCTTAGCTTTAGTTTTCTTTTTGTATTTTATCCTGGCTTAGACAACAAAACTTCAAGGCTATGAAGTTTCCAGTTCAGATTTATATTTTAATCAAACATTGCAATCATTCTGCTACCTCTTAAGCCAGGATCAGTAATACATAGCTGCAATCAAGTGTGGTCTGAAATAGGAGATAAGTCTAGCAGGAACAGTTTCTTTTGTAGCTGAAAATCAAGGAATTCCATGGAAAAACTTTACTGTTAAAAATAAATATGTATTTTTAAATAAATAATAATGTATTAATTATACTAGTAGATTAATATACAAGTTCTAGTATGTTAATCAGACATATTTCAGTACTGTAGGTTAATATTAAGACTATCACAAGATACTGTTGCCTTGCCTTGAGAGTTTCTACTTCTGTGTTGTATGTGAAAGTATAGCTGTAGTAGTTGAAGATTTCTGGGGTGTGAAGGAGTGTTTTGCTTTTAAGCAGACTTCCAAATAAACTGTAGGCAGTAGTATCTGTTCTTAATCATCTATAGCTGCTATAAGAACACTGATTATTGTAACTGAGTAGTTTTGAGACGCTTTCTGAGGTTTCCAGTGTCACAATTTAAAACTAATTTTAGTGGATTAGTCAAAATACAGCTGAATGCGTTTTGACACAGTATCGTTCTCATATGTTTTTTGGTGGAACTTATGAATTTGGTGGCTTTAGAAAGATATTAGATATATTAAAGCATAGGTTTAGATTGTGAAAAGTTTTAAAATTGGTGCTTAATTCTTTTGAATAGAATCATAGACAAAACAAAGTACAACTGTGAATCAATACAAAAATTACATGATAGCTATTTTTGCCAGGAGACAGTTCAAATAATAATTGCTATATATTATATAGTATGCAAAGATACTGTAACAATTCATTCTAAATGTACATATTGTTCCTGTGTTAATTTCCATGAAGTACAAATTATATACCTGAAACAATAGTGTCTAGTAAGAAACTGAAATAATAACTAAGTGTCTTTGAATATAAACCTGTTTTTCAGTTTTCTTACATGAAAAAGTATTTCAAGCACACAGAGCAAATTTGCAAGTTTCCAACTGCATGAGCATAGCTTAAGATGAGCTAATATCTTACTTTAATTACATTCCTGAAGAGTATAACTTTAAAAAGTGTGGCAAAAAGGAGAAATACTGCAGTGTGCTGAAGAATGGATTTATATCTAATATGAACCCTGTACTTCAGATCCTTTGTGCTGTTTTGTGCAAGTGCAACAGCTTTGCATTTTGTGTTCACTGAAAAATAATAGGAACTGATCCATGCATCAGTTGGTTTTACCAGATGGCTGCTTACCTCTGCAGTCACTTCCAGAATCTCATACTGGAGATCACAGAATCACAGAATGGTTGAGGTTGAAAGGGACCTGCAGAGATCACCTAGTCCAACCCCCCTGCTCAAGCAGGGTCACCTAGAGCACGTTGCACAGGATCGCATCCAGGTGGGTTTTGAATATCTCCAGAGAAGGAGGCTCCACAACCTCTCTGGGCAGCCTGTTCCAGTGCTCTGTCACCCTAACAGTAAAGGAGTTCTTCCTCATATGGAGATGAAACTTCCTGTGTTTCAATTTGTACCAACCACCCCTTGTCCTAATGCTGGCCACGACTGAGAAGAGTTTGACCCCATCCTCTTTACGTTGTCCCCTCAGCTATTTGTACAGGTTGGTAAGATCCCCTCCCAGTCTTTTCTTCTCTAGGCTAACAGGCCCAGCTCACTTAGTCTTTCCTCACAAGACAGATGCTCCAATCCCTTAATCATCTTCATAGCTCTGTGCTGGACCCTCTCGAGAAGTTGCATGTCCCTCTTGTACTGGCGAGCCCAGAACTGCACACAGTATTCCAGGTGTGGCCTCACCGGAGCTGAGTAGAGGGGGAGGACCACCTCTCTGGACCTGCTGTCCACACTCCTCCTAATGCAGATATGATGTAAGATGATCTTCAGACCCTCTGAGCCTTCCACTAGTAATCTCTTTATAAAACAAATGGTTGCCTTAAACTTTTCTGCCCTTTGTGCTGAAGTTTGTCATGTAGCTGAGTAGTTTTGTCCCATGGTGCTGAGAACAGAATGTTGGAGTGCATCCAGAGCAATTGTTTATGCTGAGGATAACAGTCTGGAAGTGTGAGAGGATGTAATCTAAGCTATGCATTATGCTGTATAACGTCAGTATAAAGAGTGACCTTTATGCGTGCCAGTCTCTTTGAGACTGAAGTGTGTGTGTGTGCGCATCTACAATCTTCCTGCCAATTAGGAGTCCTAGGATGGTAAAATGCAAGGGTCACCCCATTTTCAGAATTCCATATGTAAAAATAACTATTCCTTGTCAAGTTGTTGCAATGCTAAAATAATAATAAAAAAAAGTTGCTGACGCGGTTCATTGCTTGAAGATAGCTGTTTTTATTTTTGGGTTTTCAAGGTAATTACCTCTTTAAAAGCAACAATAACAACAAACAACTGTAATAGCATATGGACACTGAATAGGAAATTGATAAGGTTTTGTTAGTGTGTTCCTGGAATACATGAACTTGAATCTTTCTGTTACCATGGTAGAAACAAAGCTTTGCTGTCATCTGCACACAGGAGAATGGATTGATGATTGAGAGGTTTTAACTTTTGGAAAACTGGATATTTGATGATAGGTTTGTTTATTTTTATGCTGGGATTTTCTCAAAGTTGAGGGCAGAGTTCTTGTTATCTTGCTTCAACTTCTATGACGTTTTTCTTGGGAGGGAATTTTCGGAATGTTCTATTTTATGAAGTACAGTAGTAATTAGGAGATGCCTTAAACTTCTTTGATAAGTCTACTGCCTTGGAGTAAACAACTTTTTCTTTGCTTCTAAAATTAAATTAGCATTAGCAAAAAAAAAAAACAAAAAACCTTCCACCTGAATTCAAATGAAAATATTCTGCATTTTCATCTGGAAGATACAGACATAGTACTAAGGCTTTAAATATTTTTTTGTACATTTGTATTTGAACTGGTATTTCTACACTTCATGTTTACCACCAGCAAAGAGAAAGGGTATTGCTTTGTCGGCAGTAGTGCTGGCTTCTGCAGGTATGAGGGAGGGAGTGTGCTCGAAATCCTGCCTTGACTTGGGTGGGGGTCTCAGGAGTATTTCTCAACTGTGGCTACACTGAGTAGTTGACTGTTGGGTTCTTCAGACAGAAGACTGGGAACAGTTGGCCAGCAAAAAGGCAGTGAACCAGATACTTCTTTCATGTTCCTTTGAAGTCATTTGTGTGAGTCTCAATTTGGGAACAGGTGTTGTAAAGTAATAAATGAAATTACCTTTACAGAAAATACTGTTTCAGGCTTTTAATAAGATCGCTTTGAGAAAGTAGAGATTAAAAATGTTAATAGATTACCAAGTATTTAATATTTTGCGACTGCTAACTGAATGAATTGATTGAGGGTGTAATTTTGGTTTCTTGTGTAGGGAATATGAGAAGTTAAGGAAAATTTTCTGTTCTTCTACACATGTAACAGCATCATGTTTTCCCCCCTAAAATGCCTCACTGCAAAATAGTTGAATATCTCTTGAAGTTTTGTTATTCAGCTGTCCCTTTCTTACTGCCTCTGGTGATATTTTCTGGGGAACATTCAGTGTAATGGTCTATTTAAGAGCTTGAGTCATCTGATATGTAATAGTTTGTTTTTTCACTTGCATGTAGGCTTAACTTGAAAGTGAACTCAGTGTTGAATGGTAAACTACTTTTCAAAGTTTGGGATCTCAGTTCAATTATAGAAGTCCAGAATCTCATGTTTTGGAGTGCAATTTAGTTGCGTGTTGCAGAACACCAAATTTTGTTTGTTAATCTGCAGAATTTATTATGTGAGTAAGCCAATTTAATATTTACTAGGAAATTTATTTTGGGAGAAAATAAATAATTTTAAATATTTGCAAAGATTCTTTTTATTAGTGTATGACTTGTATAAAATGTGCAGTACAAATGCTGTTGTTACCCAAACTGTAGCTGAAATTCATGTACTTTTTTTATCAGCGCTTCAAAGAGTTTTGTATTATTTATTTATTTTTGAGACATTTATTTTAAAATGTGTGTATCCTAGAGACTTTGTTAAAGCTACATGTAATTGTCTTCAGTACTTACATACATTTACTTAAGGAAGCCCTCTGAGCAAAAAAGCATTAAGAATATTAAATTTCATTAGAATAAGTACATACTTGCTTTGCCTCTAAGGCTATTCTTGTATTCATCTTTTGCAGGATATAACCTTTACTGAGTAATACTTGAGTTATTGCTCCAATTTTTATGGCAAATAACTGAATGTTGGTTTTGATATTACTTAGTTTACTCTTATATATGCATAGATAGGACTAACCTGAAAATTTTAAGTGTAGGACACGGTGCTGCTTACTAGGTATAATAAACCTATATATAGTCCATGTTTCCTTGTGGAGAAGAAAATTTGTCTTTTTGTGCAGATGGCATTTCAGTGTAGTCATGTGGGTATATTCATACATGTGTTTAATTAATTGGCAAAATATAATAGAGATAGTTAATGCAGAATTAACCTACTTAATTAAAACCATGGACCTTTCCAAAATTTTCAAACATCTGAAAATTGCGGAATTTGGGGTGGTGGTGGTGTACAAAACAACAACAACAAAACCTGCTTCCTGACCCATGCATCAGAATCTTGCCTTTGCCTTTTGCTGGGATGAGCCCAGATCTGGTACTTGCCAAACAAAATTTTCCTGGTGGTATGTAAAGCTTTTTGACGGATAGATGTAACTTCTTCTTGGTGCCTTTTATATGTGCATATGTCTGTTGGTGTACATAAAGTATAGAGCTTCTGATCTGGAATTGGATGTGCAGACAATCAATGTTCAGTACTTAGACAGAAGTTCACACATTTTTAATGCTTCTTTCTCTCATGTTCACTACTGCTTGAGAGATAAGGACACACAGCAGTGTCTCTCCCGGGTCAGTAATAGTGACTTTAGGAGAACTTTTACGAAGTGGTTGCCCTCCATCTCTAACTTTATATAGAGAAAATGTTAGAGACTTTATGACTATTTACCTGGTACATGTTCAGTCACCCTAATTTAACTTCAGAATTAAAGTAAAGCATCAGAATCTCCATCCACACATCTTCTGTGCACTTACTGACCATAAATACCTATTCAAAATAAGACCGAATACAGTAAGGAGTCAGTAATGAACTTCTTTAATTAATCTGCCCATCGCTAATGTAATAGACCTCAGTGAAGAACGTGCTATGCTTTCAGCACGTGGTAGTTCTTAATGGAAGTGAGTAGAGAGGGAGTTCATTGAAAGGGCGATGCAAATACAGGATGACATCTGAAAAGTGCTCCCCTCTAATTTTTGATGGATTTTAAAGAAAATAAATCAGGTGCTGTTATATATGCTGTCAGCACTTTAGATGTAATGATATGGACTTGATCTGTCATGTACTTTTCTTTTTCTTTACAGCATAAAATTCATTTTTCAAAAAACTACTTTGGAATTGGCAACTGTAAAATTTATTTTCAGAATCACTTAGTGTATGTTCAGAGAATGTGGAGTGTGAATTAACCTTCTTTTTAAGGCTTAAAAGAAGTTTGGTTCTTGAAAGTGATTTTTTTAATGTATTTCCAAAACTTCATAATTGTTGTGGAAGGTGTCCACAAATCTGTCATCCAGCACTATGTGGCTGATTTTTTTTTCCTCGTTTACTCTTATTGTCAGGAACAGAATGAATAGACTGCCCACCATGCCCTCATGTTCCTGTTACAGAAGGGCTTTCTAAGCTCTGGAGTCAGTATAGGTTCTGTTCTTTCCTTGTTTTGCAGAAGAAAAGAAATTCTGATCCAGGTATGAATTTAAATGTAATTTAAGATGTGTGAGAGTGTTATGTGGCTGCATGTTGGCTACTTTGAGATGTCATCTGTGCCGATAGCTCCCGAAGGACCTTACTGTATAGCGTTTCTTTGTGCCAACAAAGTAAGTAGAAATTTTAGAGGAAAAGTACTTAGAAATACTTTGTTGGGGACTTCAGAACTACTGCTTCTGTTTGAATAAAGGATGTGCCTATTTCTGAGAAATAATTTTCCCTAATTATTGGATATGTATCAAGGCTAATAAGTACATATTGCTATTATGTCATTTACAGCGTAATGAATGAAAGTGCCTTCTCCCTGCATAACACTGAACTTACGGGGGTCAGGACTGACGCTTCCAGAATGGGCATTGTCTGATATGGGACTCTGGAATTCTGACTGAGGCTAAATTGAAAAATCCTCTACATCTTCAAAGCTGCTGTTCTTGTTTACTCATAGAAGGGACAAATGGGGGGGAGGGGAAGCTTTAGTTAAATGAAATATTTAAAATATAACTAAACCAGGAAAATTATTCTGGTGATTTCATTTTTACTTTTAAGTATTTAATATTTTATATTGATACTTTGAGAAAAGTGAATAAAGTTATGGCTTCAGACTCTATAATAACAATTAGTTTTGAGTTCTGAAAAATAGCTTGCTCATTAATAATTTTGAACATAATACAATGTTAATGGTTCTTAATTAAGAGCATTTCTGCACTGTTCTCTACTTTTTTATTTTTTTAACCATCTGCTCTGCAGCAAGGATTTAGTTACTGGATATCACAATATACATGGTATATTAACCAGTGCTGCTCTTATTAGAATTTTTTTAAATGTTCTGTTTTTAAGTATTTAAAAGATACTTATGCTGGTGACTTCTGTAGAATTGAAGTTTTGCCCATAAAAAGGGCAGTACAGAAGTAATTGTGCAATCCTATATGCAATTAATTTACCAGTGTTTAACTTCTTAAGTTTTCCGATAGAAACTGTTATGATTTAGTTTGTGAAAGGTCTTCAGATCTTCCTTGAACAAATTTAAAAATAATCCTTCTTTCACCTTGATGACTTCTCATGACTTTTCATAATACAACTTAAATATTTAATGACAACTTCTTGAAGGCTCATCTTGAAATTGTGAAATATTTTTGAGCTTTTCCATTGTAATTGAAGGAATGGGATGTTAACACCTAAGCAAAGATGTCTTCCGCCACAAGTCTTGGTAAAAAAACAAAACAAAACAAAAAACAATAACAAAAAAAAAACATTTCTACACTGCTGCAGGGAACTTAGTCTTTCTGTGACTCATTTGAAATAGTCTTCTAATATTGTAGTATTATTGGTTTCTTATCATGATGGCATGCATAAATCCTAAATTTCTGTGGCTAAAAATAAAACCTTCTTCCTGGAAAATAAATAAATAAATAAAAACCTTCTTCAGCACAGATTCTAAAGAATGGAGAGGCTCAACTGCCTCTTCTTTCTTGCTGTTCATGGCTGTGAGGCAAAACCTTGGAATACCTTGTCTCTTCAACTTACACAAGGTTTGTTAGTTATTTCACTAGTTGCATACTGAGTTTTATTTGTAGTGTTTTAACCTCTCATACTGTCCAATTTAAGGGTATAATGTCCTGTAAAAACACAGATAAGACTTTCATAGACATTGATCTGAACAAGTGCTGGGTTTTGCTGCTGCCACTGCTCTTCTCACAACTGGTAGACGTAATGTTGAGTTTGATACTCAAATAGCTGACCAGAAACAGAAGGGATAGGCTAGGAAGGAGAGATGGTGGGGTAGCCATGTAAGTTAGGGAGTGTTTTGATTGTCTAGAGTCTAACAATGGTGATGACAGAGTTGAGGATTTATGGGTAAGAATCAAGGGGAAGGCCAATGAGGCTGGTGTCATGGTTGGAGTCTGTTATAGATTGCTCAACCAGACTGAAGAGGCAGACGAGATATTCTGTAAGCAGCTGGGAGAAGTCTCACAATCAATAGCCCGTGTTCTCGTGGGGGTCTTCAACTTACCAGATGTCTACTGAAAATATGATACAGTAGAGAGAAAACAGACTAGGAGGTTTCTGGAGTGTGTGGAAGATAACTTCCTGACACAGCTGGTGACTGAGCCAACTAGGGACGGTGCCCCACTGGATCTTCTGCTGGTGAACAGAGAAGAATTTGTGGGTGATGTGAAAGTTGGAGGCCGTCTTGGGCGTAGTGATCACAAATTAATAGTTTTCGATTCTTGGAAAAGTAAAGAGAGGGGTTAGCAGAACTGCCACCCTGGACTTCTGGAGGGTAGACTCTTACCTGTTCAGGAGACTGGTTGGTGGAGTCCCTTAGGAGACAGTCCTGAAGGGCAAAGGAGTCCAGGAAGGCTGGACACTTCAAGAAGAAAATCTTAAAGGCGCAGGAGCAGGCTGTGCCCTTGTGCCAAAAGATGAGCCAGCATGGAAGCCCATCCTGGCTGAACAGAGAGCTGTGGCTAGAGCTCAGGAAGAAAGAGGGTTTGTGACCTTTGGAAGAAGGGGCAGGCCACTCAGGAGAACTATAAAGATGTTGTGAGGCTGTGCAGGGAGAAAATTAGAAGGGCCAAGGCCCAGCTGGAGCTCAGTCTGGCTACTGCTGTTAAAGACAACTAAAAATGCTTTTATAAATACATAAACAAGAAAAGGAGGGCTAAGGAGAATCTCCATCCTTTATTTGGATGTGGGGGAAAACAGAGTGACGAGAGATGAGGAAAAGACTGAGGTACTTAATGCCTTCTTTGCCTCAGTCTTTAGCAGCAAGACCAGTTGTTCTCAGGTTCCTAGCCCCCTAAGCTGGGATGCGGATGGGGAGCAGAATGAAGCCCTCATAATCCACAAGGGAATGGTCAGTGACCTGCTACATCTCTTAGACATATGCAAGTCTATGGGATCCACCCCGAGGGTGCAGAGGGAGCTGGCAGAAGTGCTCTCCAAGCCTCTTTCCATCATTTATCAGCAGTCCTGGCAATCCTGGGAGGTTACAGTTGACTGGCAGCTAGCAAATGTGACGCCCATCTACAAGAAGGACCAGAAGGAGGATCCAGGGAACTGCAGGCTGGTCAGTCTGACTTGGGTGCCGGGGAAGCTCGTGGAGCAGATCATCTTGAGTTCCATCATGTGGCACTTGCATGGCAACCAGGTGATCAGGCCCAGTCAGCATGGGTTTATGAAAGGCAGGTCCTGCTTGACTAACCTGATCTCCTTCTATGACAAGGTGCATACTCAGTGGATGAGGGGAAGGCTGTGGATGTGGTCTACCTGGACATCAGTAAGGCTTTTGACAGTTTCCCACAGCATTCTCCTGGAGAAGCTGGCTGCTTGTGGCTTGGACAGGCGTATACTTCGTTGGGTTAAAACCTGGCTGGGTGGCTGGGCCCAAAGAGTTGTGGTGAGTGGAGTTAAATCCAGCTGGAGGCCGGTCACTAGTGGTGTCCCCCAGGGCTCAGTGCTGGGGCCAGTCCTCTTTAGTATCTTTATCAATGATCTGGACGAGGGGATTGAGTGCACCCTCAGTAAGTCTGCAGATGACACCAAGTTGGGTGGGAGTGTTGATCTGCTCGAGGGTAGGAAGGCTCTACAGAGGGATCTAGATAGNCCACTCCAACCTTTAATCTCACACTGTCAAGCCCACCTTTAAACTATGTCACTGAGCTCGGAAGCCAAACATTTTCTGAAGACCTCCAGGGATTGTGACTCAACCACTTCCCTGGGCAGCCTGTTCCAATACTTCACAACCCTTTCAGTGAAGGAATTTTTCCTAATATCCAACCTAAACCGCCCCTGGTGTAACTTGAGGCCATTTCTTCTTGTCTTCTCAGTTGTTGCTTGGGGGAAGAGACCAATCCCCATCTTGCTATAGCCTCCTTTAAGGTAATTGTATAAAGCAATAAGGTCTCCCCTGAGCCTCCTTTTCTCCAGGCTAAAGAACCCCAGCTCCCTCAGCCACTCCTCATAAGACTTGTTCTCCAGACCCTTCACCAGCTTCGTGAATCACTTTAAAGTTTTTATTGCATAGCAGTCATAGTTTGTCAAAACCTTTGATCCACTTGCAGTGACCTCTGTACATTCTTTTTCAGTAGAGGGTTCTGTTTGTTCCATGGTTGGGTTCCAAGAGCTTGCAATGTCAGTCAGATTTTCCTAAGTAGGGACTTTGTGTTAACTGGAAGGAAAGATGGCCATGAAATCTTTCAACTAAGCTACCTAATTGGTAATTGAGATAATACTTTTAAATGTTTTGATTGTCCTACTGGACCTGAAGGAAAGATAAAATTCAGAGAGCTGTAATCCACAATTACTTGTGTTATTTAGTGTAATGCTTTTTTTTTATTTGAAATATTTAAAAGATAAAGCTGTTTTGCAGAGCAAAGATCAAAGGTTACAAGTCTTTCATTGGCGCTGTCAATGTCTTTGCTGTATCTCAGAAGATAAACTGTCTGCCTTCAGTGTTATGAATTCTATATGGGTAGCAAAGCGAGCATAACCTAATCAAGTGAAACAGAAAGGTCATGGTATGGATCCATTTCTCTTTAAAACAAACAAACAAAACCTCACAAGGCAGAGAACAGAGATAAAATAATAAGATTGTAGGTAGTAAGTGGGGAAGGAGAAGACAATGAGGTAATAATTAAGATATTTGATAACTGAGAAAGCTTGGGGGTTAGATCTAGAGCTAATATTTTAAATTCAGAGGCTTCAGGGAAAAAAGGGTGGTTCTCTTCATTATAGATATGGCTGAAAGAGATACAGATAAATCCTCTTTAATGGTCCAAGCTCCCTGTTAAGGAAGTCTTGACCAATAGCGCTAGGAAACAGAGAATTGCAAGCTTATCCCTGTAAGCTTTGCTAAGAAAGTATAGTTATAATCCATGCAATATGAGTAGCATCTTTCCAAGCTTTTGGGTGAATGAAGATCTACTGTTATTGAGAATGTTATTTTCAGGCTTCATCCATGTACTTCTATCCTTGTGATGGACAGAAATAAACTTTCCAACTGATGCCTGTAACTTCTAAGTTCTCCCTTGGCCCTCAACTCATTTTCACAGTACAACAGCTTTAACTGCTTGACCAAAGGGAATATGACAACACACTGTCCATTGGATTGGTTGTCTGTACTGGGAATGTTTTTTCAATAAATAAATTAATTTGATCATATTCATTTATTTTAATGATATCCAAAATACTGTCAGACTGAGGAATGGTTCAAGAATGCTGCAAGAATCTTGCAGTCGTTTTGAAAACTTCTGTCAGCTATCTGCTGCAACTGGAATTCAGTTGGAGTGTAGAAGCTCTTTATATTACTCTGTCCTTGGTACCTTTGTCAATTGTCTTCTGTTTATTTTAAAATAATAAAAACTGAGTGCATGTTAAACCAAAAGCTTTAGTGTCCTGTAATGTCCCACCTCTGTATTATTGATATCTGTGCCACTAAGATTAATAAGTATTCTTCATTTTCAGAATAAGCTTTTTCCTTAAGTTATTTTGTGTCTGAATATTAGTTTTGAAATGTGAGCAAACTTCCTGTTGCTTAAATGTAATGGCTTGTTTCCTTCCTGGCTGTCCAGTGCGCAGCCATGTAGCACTCTGCACCTGTGCCCCTGAGGTGGTTGCTGTGGGGAAAAGAGTCAACTCACCGCTTCTTGGACTGATGCAGGGGAATTGACATGTTGCTGCTGACCCCTTCTGCTCACATATTACCATATGCCCCAGGGGGGTAGCTCTTTTGTTTGTTTTCTGCACAGTTCATTTCAGAGGCATAATGCAGCTTGGATCTTGGTCTATACCGAGCAGAAGCTCTTTCGGTCTGTTAACGGCTGTATCATGTTCTGCTGAATGATACAGAGATGTTTGTATTCACGTAAAAAGGCATTCTGTAGCATTTTGAGTGCAGGTACCACAAGTGGTCTAGCCGTGTTAGTCAGAATTGTGCCTCAGCTAAAAATTATCTCTGTATCAACTCTGAGTGTGCTATACATGCGTAGTTCAGAAAATAACTTTTAATCAGGTTCACTGAAAGTTAGCATTATCAGACTGAATGCCAATTCTCTTATTATTATGTTTAGTAATCCTTTGGTGGAAATTAAGCCAGTCAACTGTTTAAATGTTAGGGGATAATTCCAAAAGTAATATTTTAGCAATTCAGTGCTATTGTGTGTGTTAAGGTAATTACACACCAAGAATTGAAAACAGGTAAATCATCATAAACGTCTAGATTCTTACATTGTCAGCAGTTCCACACATTTTCTATAATACATAATAAATGCAGTTCCTGAATGTCAACATTAATGTGGTTGAAGAACTGCAGCTTCAAACTGTTTTAGGTACAGCCAATATTATTTTTTTGTCCATTTTAACTAGTTTAAATGCATTACTCGCATATGAATATTTCATATTCATCATGGACTGGAATTTAGAATTTTTAGAGCGAATCATTATTTTTGCTGTCTTATTAGCACAGGAGGAAAAAAGTAAATAGTGTGTGACTTATAAGCAATTTCACATGTTTTCTGCTGACCTAGTATAGGAAAATCGTTAAATTTGTCACCACCTTGTGAAACCAGGTCATCTAAGTATATGGTCATTTCACTTAAAAAGCAGATTTCTCAGTTGAAATGTGTAAGTTAATGGCCCCAAGAGGGAGAAAAAAACCAGCAAGATTTCTCTGCAGAGGCCTTCTTTGTTTTGAATGACGTCTGAGTGAATTCTGAATTGCTTAAATTTCTTACAGCGCAAATCATTTTGTTCCTTAATGCTAATACAGCATGTGTTCTTCTTTCTTAGTTCATGCAGGCATTGAAAGAACTTCCTCAATTTTATGGTATGCAAAAATGTGAGAGATTGTTAGGATATAAGTTAAGATATGGCTTTTGCCCAAAAGAAATTATGTTCTTAATGAATGCTATCCTGTAAAATGCATATCTGTAAAGTTATGGAATTTTTCTTTTAGCAATGTTCCTGAGTTATTGCTTATATGGTGGATATATTTCAATTATGCTATGATTTTGGCCTCTGCTGCAATTCTGCAAAGTGTTTTTTTAACTTCTGTCAACTTCTATTTCTAATGCTGCTGCTCCCATAAAGAAATTGACTTGGATAAAATCATGAACATCTGTATGATTTGTGATTTGCTTGTTTCTTTGAAACTGTTGTTCTGGCTCTTGTTTTGGAGTTGTGTAGTTATCTCTCTAAAAGTCAATATAGTTGCTAGTGTTTGACATTATTGCTAGAAATTCTGTTAAAACTCTGTCCATTCCCCCCCCAAGTTTATGTGAGAAAGAGTTAATCTGTTTGTGTACTTATTTGTTTACAATCTTGTCTCCCATGTGCAGTCAGATGGCTGGAAAACATCTGCTCCTCCTCAGGTTTTTGAAGTCATCAGTTTGCTAACTAATCTTTTGGTTCATCAAATTCATCTTGTTTGTTCTTATCTGTAGTCACTTTTTCATGTAAAATTCATTACAGTTTATTTTCATACTGGTTCTCCGTCGTTTTCCAAAGATCAGTCTTCAGCCCCAACAATGGAGGAAAAATTACATATGTTACCCATCTTGGGACTTCTGTGTGTGTTTTACAAATGTGCAAATCCTCTTCACTATCTTAAGAACTTGAAAGTTATAAAGTCAAGTGATCTGTAATGAGGAGAACCAGCTTCCAAGTCTGGCTGGTGCTTGTGGCATTTAATCTACTCTTTGTACATGTGTTATCTTAATCTTGAGAGATTATTTTTATCAGTAGCTATATAGCTACTACTGACTTGGTTCAGTGTTTAGCTTACAGTAAAAAGCTTTCTGCAAATTTGATGCCAGGTCAGGAGAAGCTACAACAAAGATGAGGAAGGTTCTGGGAGGAAGGAAGGTGGGGATGTTTGTTTTGTCAAACCTGTTTGTTCCTTGTGTTATAATTGCCTCAAGAGTGTATTGCCTCTAATGTCTGCTTGAAAAAAAAATGAAACGTAGGAAGGGTCACCTTCATTGGCTAGTGCCAGCTAAGTGCGTAGGTAAATTATAGTAGCGATGATGACTAGTGCACTTTGTGCTAGGTGTACCCCTTCAATCTCACCTGTCAGAGGGTGATGGATGAGACCCTGCATGCTTCTGTGTAGCTTGCACGTTTCCCTGGGCACAAACGTGGTAGCAGGTGGGTTTGTAGTTTTGCTATGTTGGGAGTTGATTTGAGATGAGCCGTAACACTGGCAAATGTTGAGGACATGGGCAAAAAAAAATAAAAAAAAAAAAATGGAGGGTGGATGAGCTGCCTGGAGCCTTATCTTGCAGGAGATGCACCTGATGCCGCCTGAGCTGAGGGTGTCAGAGGGCAGGGGCACAACAGGTGACCAGTGGAAACACAATATGGGTGGTTTTGAAACTAGTGAGACCGGTGTGCTGCTCTTTATGAATTTTGTTCACAAATGCCTCTATGTGCTTACTCTGGAACCTCTTTTATATTTTTGATTTACTGTCTGTGCTTTGTGTGTATTATACCCCATTCTCGTTGTTCTGAATTGCAAATATCTCCTCAACTTCCATTAGTTTGCACTTTAAGCAAGTTCTGTAACACAGTAGGTGATATGGTGCTAGTAACATACTGGTAACATGTGATTTGTATATATAATTTAAGGGGGGGAAAAAAAACTTTCGAACTTCTATTAGGCCTAGAAATTGCTGTGAATCCTTAAAGTCTTGGGGAGTAAATCTTACCTGATATAACTTCCTTTCCATTTTTATAAGATGTTTTTGCTCAGAGTATAACCATCTTTAGAGAGAAAAATATACAGTGGTACATATTGTATTAAAATGGATTAAAACACTAACCTATATAGGTGTGTATATATAGATAGCCGATAATTTTTTTCCTAAATTCCCATCTGCAATCTTAAAATTATATGTAGTGAAAGACAAGGATTCAAGGAATAGGGAAAAAGTCATTACAAAAGTAAAAATGAGTGCGAGTAATGTATATTCAAGTGGAAAACATTGTATAAGGAACTCTAGTTGCTTCCAAGGTTTCTAAAACTTACCATTCATGTTATTCTAGCTGGGAAGTTTTGAGATTCCTTCTGTCTAATTTGAGAATGTGGATCGAAGACTATGGCTTTGATGGCTTCCGATTTGATGGTGTTACATCTATGCTTTATCACCATCATGGAATTGGTAAGTAATTTAATCAGATCTAATCAAAGCAGTCCTGTTGCAGCTCTGTTGCTGTGGAAATGGTGATACAAAAATTCACTGAATGCTCAAAAAAAAATCCAGATTTGCTGATATCTTTCTGTGCTGCTATATGGATAGATTTGAAATGAATAATAATTTGCATACTGCAAAATGTGTTTTAAAAATGTGACTGCACCCTTTAAACTTCCTGTCTTAATAGGCACAGGATTCAGTGGGGATTACAATGAATATTTTGGCCTACACGTGGACGAAGACGCTTTGTGTTATCTAATGCTAGCCAACCACATGACTAACTTCTTGCATCCGGAATGCATAACCATAGCAGAGGTAAAATCAGCATTTACCATACTCAATGACATAATATTGATTAGTTTGCTTTGGGATGTGAATTGCCTGGTAATTATCAAGTCACACTTCAAGTACTCAAGGAGTGATATGAGCTGATAAATATTAATTAGGGGACAGACTTTGCCTTGTAGGGAAAAACAACTGGAATACATGTTTTCAGAGTTTTCTCTGCATTAGTGGGCCATTAACTATTATGGGGATTTCTTTTTTTCCCCTTCATCTCCTTGAACTTCTAATGAGGTTTGTTTTTATTAGTTTATAGCTTTTGCATGATTGCCATTTGTCACTAGCAATTCATGATACTAAAGATTAACAGCCCTTGTGCTGTTTTGCATATTTTGAATTATATTGGCATAATTGACAATTACCATTCATAATAAATGTGATAAATTTATAAATGCTGAATATGCATGCTAATTTATATTTAGTATTAAATTTCCCCAGGTTTTTGAGGGAGTAAATAGGCTGTATTTAAGTTAATTGAGTTTTCACTGATATTTTAGCTCTTTATCTAAAAGAGAAAATCTTAGAAACCTTGAGGATTCTTCTGTTATATTTAAATATTTCTTTTCATTAAAAAAAAAAAAGTTGCATCTATCTGATATCATCAGGTACTATATACAGATTGTTAATAAAACTTTTTTATATTAGAGTTCCCAGTTCTTCAGAAAACAAAATAGTGCTAACTGCATCTTTTTTACTTATGGTAAGTTTACATTATAGACAAACACTGCTAAAAGCTTAATGGCAGGCTATCAAAAACAGCATCTGGTAAGCAATTAATAATAAATTTGAGGTGGTTTCATTAATCTGTAGGCTTATTTGAAGCAAGTTATTCTGTGAGTGAGAAGGCTTATTTTCTAGGAAGTTGTAGATTATAAGCATTCCTACCAATTTCAAGTTCAATCTGCTTATATTACCTGGTTTAAGAGTGTTTTGTCTTTTTTTTTTTTTTTTAATAAGATGCCTCTTCAGTTTCTCTTGCTTGAGTTGAAAACTGCTTCTGGTTCAATATGCCATTCTTCAGCCTGAGGCAGTTGCTATACAAAATATAAATTTGACCCATACGTTTCACGGTTAAAGGAGAATTTCAGAAGGAGAAACTGTTGGCATAACTGAAAATTATGAAAGGCAATGAATTTCTGCTTGCCTATAATGATGATGGAATGAGAGCCATATGAATAAAATATAGTTTTGTCTAGGCATAACTATTGATAATATATTCATTAATTATTTGGCTGATAACTTTTTACAATTCTTTAATGTTCTATGTATTCACTATCTTAGTAGTTCCTAAATTTTTAGATATTACTGACTGTATGCTTATTTTTCATTTGATCTTTCAAATAAAACTGAGTAAGATTTTGTTTAATTAAAAAAAAAAAAAGTAAAATTACATCATGCCTGAAGGTTTAAAAAAGCTGTGGGGGGAAGCAAAAAATCCCTCCTGCAGTGCTCATAGCATCGCAGAGAAAGGCATTTACTTCAGGTCTGATATCTTGGAGATTATTAGTCCTGCTTCTATTCTTTGACTGATTTAAGAGAACAATTGAACTTCCATTTCTAGTATCTAAACATTTGGAAAGAAATTCCACTTTGGTAAACTTTGAGATTTACAGCATGTCGAATCTCTAGTCTTAATCATCTTGATATGAATATACCTACATAAGGAGATTGCAGAAAATACTGTTAGTGCAGAAATTCTTTTGACAGCTTGTCTTACATTTTTAAAGCTGCTTGTACTTTCCTTCAGTATTGCTATTCCTATGCTTAACCCTGCTATTAATTTTCTTCAGTAAATTGAAAGAGTGAAGTTGTGTGTGAGATACATAAATATTGATAAATACTTTAAAACAAATCATAGATTTGTTCATGGTGGAAGGAAACTAGAATAAGCTAGCCTAACCTCTTGTTCCAAGTAGGTTCAACACTGAACTCACACTAGGTTGGTGCTTAGGGCTTTGTCCAGTTGGTCTTGAAAACATTCAAGGACAAGTATCTCTCAACCACTCTGGGCAACCTGTTCCAGTGCTTATTTAACCTTGCAGTGGTTTTTCGTTATATCCAGTTAGAAGCATCCCTGTACCAATTTAGGACCTTTGTCACTCATTTTCCTGTTGTCTGTCTCACAAAAGAGACTGGCTGTGTCTTCTCAGCAACCTCCTCAGGCATTGGCTGCTGTTAGGTCCCCTGTAGCCACTTCTTCCCCAAAATTTGAACAAGCCCCAGTCCCTCAGCCTCCCCTCACAGGGCAAGTGCTCCTGTCCAGCTGTCCTGGTAACCTCCTGCTAAACTCCCTTCAGTTTGGCACAGTCTGTCTTTAACTTGGGCAAGGGCAGGAGCAAAAAATGGATGCAGTTTTCTCTGTGGTCTAATGACTGCTGAGTAAAGTGTGATAATCCCTTCCTTTGATCTCTTGGCTGTTCATTCAGCTGAGGATGCTGCCAGGACAGGCTGCAGACACATGATCAGCTTGCTGCCAGCCCAGGGCCTTTCTAGCAGAGCAGCTTCCCAGCCTGGCAGTCCCCAGCCTGTCCTGATCCAGGGGCAGAATTTGGCATTTGCCCTTGTTGAACTTCCCAAGATTGCTGTTGATCAGCAACCTACAGCGAGTTAAGGTACCTCTGGATGGCAACCCTCCTTCCACCCGCTGCTTCCCCCTTCCCCAAGGATGCCATCCGTGAGCTTCATGTTGGTGTGGTCTCTCTTCACCTATGTCAACGTGGGTGGGCAGCCATGTATATATAAGTATATATGTACAATTTAAAGTTCAAATACCTTTTTCACTCTGAAGAATGCATGGAACATCCAAATCTTTTGTCGTTAATACAGATCTTGCATTGAGTTAATGTTCTGGTTTAAGATACCTTTCTGGGGATCTCTTGCATCTCAAACTAGTCTAATGCAGTAATTGGGTTGAAAGCTGGATTGAATCCAGAAAACCAGAGTAAGCTTCCTAATTAAGCCATGGTTCTAGTTATTAATTCCATGAACTCTTGAGTAGACACAAAAGAGGTGTATGTTAATCCATTACCATTGTGGTGGAATGGCTTCTCGCTTGCATAAGGTAATACAACTGAGTACTGATAAGTATTTTCCTATTATGTGGGGATTTGCATTTTCTACACAGATAAACTAACTTTAGGAAAAAAAAAGATGCTATGTGACATAACTGTCTAATAAAGTGAAATAAGTACTTATTAAGAACTTTGAATTACAAATTTAAGAGTGATCAGCCTCCATGAATGTGGAACTGGAAAACTGTGCAAGAAGAGCATGTTACTTTCCAGGGTTAGCTGGATCAATAATTTTGTTTTTGTGTTTGGGAAAAGAGTAGAGATTGTATTTTTCTTCCTTACTGAACTTTATTCAGCATTTTATTTTTATGCCATTCTTTATGCAAAATATCAATAAACAAAATGAAGGTTTAATTTGTCTTTTGTTGACTACTTTCTACTTCCTATTGATTACTTGGAGCTCAAGAGAGCTAATTATTGCAGATTCTGCCTCTACTGAGGTCTCTTTCCATTCAAATATCTATTCTATTAAAATGCTTTGTAGTAGGCTATTTGAGATGAGCTATAATGCTTCCATGTAACTCTTGCATTCAAATATTAAGTCTTGGTGTTGTGATCACCCACAGATTTTTCTCCTTTACCTCCCCGCACACACATACACCCAAGTCAATCTTCAAAGTTGTTTATAGTTTACAGAGTGCTTGTGTATGGTAGTAGTATGGTGTGTATGTGGAGCACTACTGTATGGTGGAAAATCTGAACTAATACTTGCAATGCTAGCCAAATTATGCTGTTTTTTATTTAAGGATGTTTCTGGAATGCCAGCTCTTTGCCGTCCTGTTGCAGAGGGAGGGGGGGGATTTGATTATCGACTAGCCATGGCTATTGCAGATAAGTGGATACAGGTAAGAAAACGAGTTTTAAAAATGTTCTGCTCTTCAAATTGGTATGTTTCTCTAACTGTGCATGCACAGAAACACTTTTTGGAATTCTGGTGATGAATCTTACTGTCTCCCTCATCTGTTAACATAATGCCTTATTAAAATAAGCTCTGACAGCCTTGAGTACAGATATTAGTGGCTGAAATGAGAGCTGTCAGATATCATATCTTAGGTTTCAGAAGATGAGTAAGATCATGGCTATTCTTTGCATCCTAGCTGATTTTTTTATTTTTTTTTGTTGTTCATACAGTGCAATAGGCATAGACTCATTTTGCTTGAAATAACCTGTATCTTGCAGCAGCGGTAGAATTTGTAGTCTATATTGAATGTGAACAGGTAAATAATAAGATAACCATATGCACATAAATTAAAAACAAACAAACAAAAACATGCGATGAACTCTCCTGAAATTGGGCATAGTAATTGGCATTGAGCATAGATAAAGCTGAAAATTTAACCAAAGTAAACATAAGCGAATTACGCTAACACCAGTAATCAGTACCATGGGGTTACGAAAAGATTAATAAAAGTCTGTAAATGCTCTTGAAGAACAATAATATGCTAATAAACACTGACTATGATTAAGGATTAAAATCACCTTTTCCTTAATACAGAATATCACAAGAAAAAGAATGAAACAATCAATGATCTCAGAAGGCTTTACTGATGTTTTAGAGAATGTTTTTGAGTTAGATATAAGTTTGCATCCAAATCCCTGGGGGTATCATGACAATCTGAAAACAAGAAGTGTTTTATATGAGCATTAATACCTCAATAAATGTAATGAGCAGTTTAAAAAGTGAATTAGCTTATCTTCAGCATCTTTCACTTCTGTAACTAGGAGGTAGAGGGCAGATCAATTGAAAAAGAGTTCTAAAATTTTTCATGTGGAAGAAAAACTTTCCAGCTTTTCTAACAGCATCACTAAACTTTGGAGTGTGTAGTTTAGATCCTGGAATGCAGTGATAGCTCATAATTTTGTGGTAACAAGGAACAGCTCGCTGTGATGTTTTTTGTCTTCCTTACACCTTCAGCTTCCCTAACACACTTTGACATGCAAAGATGAGTGATTTCGTAAGTAGGTAAAATGCAAGTGGCTGAGTCTATATTACACTGGGGGGAAAAAAAAGACTAAAATTTTAGAAGAAAAATTTGTTATAATTTTTTTTATTATAGATGGATAATCTATTTTAGCAATCTCTGCTGTGGCCTGCTTATTTTGCAATACTCAGGGAGGAAACATGCCTATCCTGCAGTAAGTTCTGTTCTTTAACTGGGGAAGAAAGCTTCCAGACTAAGCTGGAAGCCTAACCCATCTTCTTCAGTGTTATGTGCTTCTTCAAAGCAGTTTTTGGAAGGCACATGCAGGAGTGTGGGAGGTAGGTACTTAGCATGAAACAGCAGGTGAATGTTTGGTGTATTGATGGGATGTTGGGTGTAAATTCAGCTATTGTAGTCTAGGCTGTTTCCCAGCATACTCTAGTTATTTACGAGTGTGATTGTACAATCACACAAGAACATAGGATGATGCCCACAGAAATCTTCTAGATAAGGAAACTGCAAGTAAGTAACCGCAGCAGAAGACAAGGCCTTGAGGTAGAAAAAGAGGTGTATGTGTACTTTGTTACTGCACTTCTTGAGACAAAAGTAAAGCTAAAAGGATTGGGAGGGAATGCTTAGAAACAAAGTCTATTAGCTGTTACCAAATTTTTCCTAGACCGCTTGCTGACTTCTCTGTCCAGCTCTTAAGTATGTACCTTTTAACAGCATGTTTTTCTGGGCAACTTCCTAAAAGCAGTTTTAGACCTGAAGGATCTACAGGGTTCCATGAACTTGTTCTGAGGGATCTGTAAAAAGTAGTTAAGACAAGATAGCTGCCATAACAGTAGGTGTACTAGGTCAGGTTAAAGGTACATGTAGTATGTAATATGATGCTGTGTAGGTGCCTGAATGTTTTCAGGGCCAGAATTTAGAAAAAGGGGGGGGAGGTTGTTTAGACGTATGTGGTCAATTACAATCAGAATGTTAAATTTTACAGCATCATATGAGCCTTCTTTATGTCATTGCCTTTTTATCACTTCTGTTTTTATCAGTGTATCACATACATGACATATACCTTTTATGTATATATCATGCATATAAATATATATTTAAATTGGAGTGATCAATGGAGCACTATAAAGCACTATAGAAAAAAGAAGGGACTAATGCTGAGATTACACTATATTTAGAAGTGGGAAATAGTGTCATGTGAGGCAGAAAATTGCTACTGATGTGATTTAATTGTTAAATTGCTAAAAACTGGGACCAAGCATGGCAGAAAATATAAATTATGCTTTTTATTCTGAAACTCTGGCGTTCAAATTGTGGTTTGGAACTGAGCTGGAATTTGCAGATCAGGGAATGTGCAAGTCCCTGTGCTAAGCAGATTCTCATTTTATTGCACACTTCATGGCAACAACAATAGGTACAATCTTGCAGTGTTCCATTCTCCACAACACATCTCAGTACTTAAGCTATAGTTACTGAGGATGCTGCCGTATGCCAAGGTTACTTGAAATACAGGACATCTTTCAATACCATGTGTAGGTAGGTCTGTGTGCACATATTTGTTCCCAATTTTTGGTGCAGTGTTCTCTTGCAGCTCATATAAATCATGTGGCCCACTGTATCAAAGGATTCACATAATAGGTAGCAAGTCCTGTCTTCCATGTTTATACATGGGAGTACAGGAGGAACAAAGTGTATAAGTCATTAATATAGTGGAATTCGAAAGAAAGAAATCTCTTTGGATTATCAGAGAAAGTTCATCACTTCAAAACCTGGGAGCAGGAAAAGTTCACAGTTCACTGGAAATTTCTGTGCCAAAGTAATGAAGAAAGGTAGTACTGTGCTTTTAGTTAAAACAGAAAACTTGTGAATGATATTTCCTTTATTTCTGTAGATAATTAAGGAGCTGAAAGATGAAGACTGGAATATGGGTAATATTGTGTATACATTAACAAACAGGCGATATGAAGAAAAATGCATTGCATATGCAGAGAGCCATGACCAGGTATGGTACCTATTGTTTTTCGTATGTAAGCAAGTAAAAGGTGAGGTTTAGAGGTTTAGTGGGTTTTAGTTTTTAAAATTGAGCCTAGATTTGAGAAGGATGAGCAACAGTTTCAGAAATGGGCAGGTCTGGTATACTGCTTGTGGTTTTTTGTTGTTTTTTTTTTTGTTTTGGTTTGGTTTTGATCCTCCTTTTTAGTAAAGGATGCATTGCGTGGGTGGGTGGTATTATTTTTTTCAATCTTTTTTTTTTTAAACAAATTAGTTCTAGCTTCCTGTTTTGCCTGCCTGATGTAGGACATAGGAAAGCATGTAATTCATACTTCCTAAAAATCCAGTTTCTGTAAGGTAGGCTAGAGCACTGTTTATGATAAGTCCTAAATAGTCATCTTGTTTAACAAATTTGCTCGCTTAATCAGTGTTTGAGATGGTTATATTCCCTTCAAGAAAATGTTTTCTCTGAAAGGTTTGGAAACCCCAATCCTACTTTGAGATCTAAATGGAGTATTCTTTAAGTTTGATTCAAAACACAGCAATTGTAATGGTTCTGTATGTGGAAAAACAAAAAAGTTTGGATAACACTAATCTCCCACAATCTTTCTAATGGTCATTTGAGGAATCAGAAAACATGATGGTTGAAAATTTTAAAATTAGAAACTTAGATATAAAATAGAAATAAAAAGAATTAGTTTTCTAATAAAAAGGTTAAAGTAAACTACCTTTCCTTTACATAAGAGATTGACACTTTATTTCCTATACCTTTTATATTATATAGTCAACAAAAGTGTCTAAAACAACATCTATATTATATCTAAAAAAAATAATTGCATCAGCTTCCTTTTCTGTGCCTATTTACTTTCTTATCACCAAGATTCTTACACGGTGTTCACTTAAAGCATGAGAGCAGAGTCCCAGTCCTGGTGAAGAACTTCAGGTATTACTTGGAAATGCGTATTTTTCTGATTATATGCTTTTATTAAAGGTGATTATTCATCCTGAAGCATGACATATATAACATTACTGTTGCTGTTGTTTTATTTCATGCTGGATTTTATCAATGGTTTTTATATGACAATGTATTTTTGTTTTAGAATCTTATCCTTGGGAAGAAGATCTATATATTTATTTTGAAGTTTAAAAAAAAAAAAGCTATGAGGACTGCAGGCAGACACCAGGATGATGTGTGAAAAGTAGGATAGAGAAACAAAATGGGAGTGTAGATAAAATTCAATGTGAAGATACTCAGCGATGCACCTAAGGGGCTGAAACAATTCCAATCTCTTACATGTAATAATGGGTTATGAGCAGACTATTGATAGAGTACAGGGCCCCGTGGTTATAGCAGATGTATGAAAATACAAACTCACCACTAATAGCTGTCAAAAAAGCAGGTACATTAATTACTTGGAATTATTATGAAAGCAGTAGACTCTAGTAGTACGGCACTGTAGCCTTTCATGGTTTACTTACATCGTGAATGCTGGAGGCAGGTTTGGTCCTGTACCTCAGGAGATCCAACACAGCTGGAAGAAATGCTGAGGGAGTTGGTGAGAATAATTAGAAGGTATACAGTGGCTTTCAGAAGAAGAAAACTAAATAAACTAAGACTCTTCAGGGTAGAAGAGGGATCATTAAAAGTGGAAGGACATCAGTTCATACAGTCATGACTGGAATAGAAAATGTGAATAGGGAAGAATTACCCCCATTTCCAGTGGAAAGATTATTCGATATTAAATAAAACTAACAGCTGCCAGATTCCATGTAAAGAGAGTTGTTGTTCCTCCCCATCTCTCCGGCATGAAGCAAACTCTGCGACTCCTTGTCATATGATTCTGTTTGTTCAAAGCTTACATGACTTCACAAGGGATTGAACGTGTTTCAAAGGAGATTCATTGAAGGCACCTGAATACAAACATGCTGTTTCAATGTCTCTGTGATTGTTGGGATAGCGTTTTGGGAAAGTATTGTTAGAAGTTTGGTTTGCCTTCATGCTCTGTCCTGTACATTTGCTATTGGCTGGTTTTGAAGACGCTATACTAAGCCAGATAGCCTGTTGTTCTGATGTCATACAGTTGCACTTGTGTCTCTGTGAATACAGAAGTCAAGTAACCTTTTTTTTTTTTTAAATAGAGGAATACTCATTAACTACTAAAAGACTAGAGCCAGATGGAAGGCATGTTAATACAAGTCTGCTTAACAGAAGACTTTTTAGCATTGCAGTCTTGCCATTGTTGTGTAAGAACTTAAGAACTTTTTTAAACTTGAGGGAATTTATTTTTAACTTAGGGGAATCATCTATTTATGCCATTATATTGCTAGTCTGAAAACTATGGGGTGATGGGGCCTTTCGTCTAGAACTATTTATAACTCAGTTGTCTCGGTGGAATGTAGTGAATTTTCATAATAATAGAGTATAAAATGAGAATTGGGCTGATCAAACAAAAGCTACATACTTACATACAAACATTCCAAAATGTTTTCAACTACTTGTATGCTAATATATTAGAGTAATCCTTGTTACAATAGCATTTGTTTGGCCTTTAAGCAAACACTAGTAAATTAGTAATTTGGTTACTATTTTTAGATAGAAATACTAGCTTATTTTGCTCCTTTGTGTGAAATTGGGAAACCAATCGTATTCTTGACAGCATAAAAATGAATGCTTCACGCTCACTATACATCTGTAAACCAGGAGTATTGTTAAATAGCCCTTTATTTGTACATCATAGGAAGTTTACTTGAGATATTTGCTTTCTTATTTTTTTTTCCTACAAAAATTCCAAAATGGTAGGTCACTTGTTGAGTTGGCACTAATATTTTACATTTGGTATACATAGGCAAAAAGGTTCTCAGAAGTAATGGTGCGGTTCGATACCATCAGGTGAAATGTAAGACCATAGCAGAGGTTAGATAGCTAGGAGCTGATTGATTGTATACTCACGCTCAAAGGGTTGCAAGGGAAAAGTGGATGATTGGGTCAGGCGTCCGGGCGGCACTCAGCTCAGGGATATCCCTGCCTCAACTTACAGGCTTTTTCTTTTTGACAGCAGGTTATGTATCACACCCATGTGATTACACATCAAAAAATAGTAACC
>VXAL01002005.1:95642-110143 GCA_013399475.1 Chauna torquata
AGTCTGACAGAAACAGGTAGAGTCATAGAATCATTTAGTTTGGAAAAGATGCTTCAGATCATCAAGTAAGGTGCAAAATAAGGGTGTACTCTGAGGTCTTATCTACAGCTTGGCGTAGACTTCTTGTCCTGTTACGATGGACCACCTACGGCATTGTTCCACGGTACCCTGTATGCGCCCACTCAGAACTTGGGGAGTGGGAGGGGAGAATCCAGTTATTTAGAATTAGCTTCATTAATTACTCTGAGAGTCTCTTCCAGAAGGTCTTCTGGAAGTGCAAATTGTTAATATTTGTGTTCATTTACAGTAAGTGAAATAAACTTAATTTCTACTCTTGCTCAAAACACATTAGAGACTGGGAGAAAAGCAATTTAGGAGGAAGACTGCCTCATAATTTAAGACGCATGTGTCTATTTTTCCTTCTATTCCACCTTCTATTCACAAAATGTGTGTCCAAATACTAGAGATCGGTTGCGGGAATTGATTGCATTTCCTACTTGAGAGGGTAGGGAAGAAAGCTTCCATACATGTGTGTATGTCATTTAAATATGTAAATAAAATGGTTTCTTGTATACATGTAGCGGTGAGTTAGTGTCCACACTTTGGTTTCTCAAGTCAGGAGCCTGGAAACAGAAGCCTTCATAGTCAGCAACATCCTCAGAACTCCTAAGGAATTAACAGCTGCTCCAACAGTTTTCATGGATTGAAATCTGGGTGTGATTTTTTTTTTTCTCCTCCTCTCCAGGGTAGGAGAGAGTCCTCTGAATTGAGGTAGCTGTCTTGGGTGACTTTTCTGTTTTTTCCTTCAAAGCAATGCTGATGTTTCCTTAGCTTGTGTCTAACTCTTAGGTCTGCAGAGTGTCAGATATTCAAGTGTTATGAGTGGAGTGGATTTGTAGTAAATCAAGCCATTCTGTCATTTTAATTGGGTTATAAAGTTTTTTTGAAAAATAAGTTGTTTTCTAGTATTTTTTTTGTCACTGATTTTTAAACCTAAGTTATTTTGGGAGATTATAGTTGGCTTTTTTNTTGGGAGATTATAGTTGGCTTTTTTTTAGTATTATGCTTAGTGCCATCATTTAATCACAGTGACGTTGTTATTGTGACCTCTGCTAATGTCTCAATCTTGTTCTTGACTCCTTCAGTTGCTTTGTGTCTTCTATGATTTGTACAGCTCCTGATTCAGACTCATAACATTGTTTCTGTCACCATGTGTGAGTGTATACAACCAGGTCTACTAATATGTTTGTGTCATGTGAGAAGTTGTTAAAGAATAATAAGTTGTAAAATAAATATATTGAAGTTATGTAGAAACAAGATTGCTCTATCCATTTGTATGAAAGCCTTCATTAGTGCTTTATTGTTGTTTTGAAGAACAATCACACTAATAGGCCTATATATATTGTAACTTTATACTTTCAACCATGGCTTTTGGAGTAATTTCTCTTTTCAAGCATGAAAAATTATAATTTACAGAAATTATGACAAAGTCATGATATTATGGAAAGCATTTCTGCACATCTTTTGGATTTCTAATTCTGCAGGGCGTGGCTGTTGCTTTGTTCTTTCATAATTCTTTTTTCCTCCTTGTAGCTACGAAGTTCAGAAACTTTTCAGTAAATGATAGTTAGACTATATATAGATGGCATGGATATGTTTTACTTTCTTTCATAAAAGACAGCTAAATGCTCGATAGTTAAATATAAATCTAAGGGCTACAGTGTTCTTAACTAAATACTATTTAAGTTTTCACCTTCTTCACCTGACACTGAAATGAATTGAAAATCAATAGGTCTACCTCGCTTTCAGACTCCTTTGCTTTTTTTTTTATAGAATGTAAGCACAATAGTAAAAGAACTGTCTTAAAAACGTATCTCAAACTTATAGGGAGTAGTGCGTGTAAATGCACATAGTATCCATGAAAAACTGTTTTAATTAGACTTCAGATGTCCTCCAAACTTAAGATTTTGTGGAGGATAAAACATTCTTGCCTGTTAGTATTGAAGTGTGATAATTTTTTGTAACTCTGATAATATATTGAAATTTTATTTTGTGTGTGTCTATACACACAAATATTTACTTGCTTAATGATTCATTGTGTAAGCAATTAAGTGTATTCTTAGCCTTTCTATGCTGTAAACTTGGATCCAAGCAAAACACTTTGAATGTCTGTTTATATGGTCTTGAAGTGCTTTAAAACGTGTTGTAATTACTACAAAAATTTAAATTCATTCTATGAACTTTTTGTTAACAATTAGGCCTTTAGAAGAGCCTCAACATAACGTATATAAAAATGCCTTTGTTTTTTCTCTGAAAAGGCGTTATGAACAAAATCATCACGATCTAGCTGGTTCGCTCTTCTAAGTAGAGAGCACTCTTGGGCTTATGTATGTGTTTTTCTTATGTTCATGTGAAGATTTGGTCTTTCACTGCCTGTAATCAGAATGATTTAGATCAGATGCATCTCATCCAGATCTCTCCTTATGAAAGGAACGGGATCTGCTAAAGAAGGTATTGAGGTGTTCTCATGTTAAAGGTTCTCTTCTCTCCCTACTGCTCACTATACTTCATACAATTTTGATGCTGATAATTTGTCAGTAGTCATATTTTATTTTACTTTGGTTTTTAAGTTATTTCCAAAACTCCCAACACTGAAAAGAAGTAACAGCAGCCCCGTACCACAGCCAGGTGTGTTTTACTTCTACCTTTTGCAGTCTGTCTGTACTCAGTCTGGAAAGGGCTCGGGAATCACATGGTTTAGAGATAAATGAATTTATTTCGTCCAAAACAATCTACCAAAGAGCAAGGAATTTCTTCCTGATTGTACTTTGTAGGCTGTCTTTTAAAGAGAGAGAGAGAGGTGACATAAACTGCGTTTTCCTTTACATCCCAATCAAATAATTTAGCAATGTGAAACCACAGTGAGCTAGTGTAACAGTATGCATAAGAATCTGTTAATCAGCAACTCTGCATTTGGTGATGCATTGTTCTTTCTCAGGCTGGTGTAGGGCAATGCATAGCCAAATAAAATTAAACCCCACATGTTACTCAGTAAGGAATTGTTATTTTGAGACATGACTGAGCAGGTGATGTTGTGTATTAGTAAAGTCTAAGTAGTAGATCCTTAGGCATACACTCCAATTTGAATTTTGATGTGTGTGGTTGTGATAATTTGAAATGAGTTCATCTCAGTAGCATCATTAATTCCCCAAATCAATGTAGTTTAAGCTGGGATGACACCTTCTGTGGTGACACTGGAATAAAACCCCCACGTCTTTGAGTTCAAGAACTTCTTATTTTCGTAAGCCCTATTAGCTTAAGATCTGTTCATTGTCTTAATTTTCTGAGGCCATCAATCTGACACTTGCTCAGAAATTTACTAGAATATGAATTTAAACAACATTGTAGTTGAATTTGTGTTGATCTTCAAGGGGCAAGGTATTTTCTACACAAATTTTCATAAGAAGTGGTAAATTTTGTGGTGGAAATCATATTAAAACATCCTTTATAGATTTTGACCTGTCTCTCACACGTCTGTTGAGATCTTCAGTTTGAAACTTAAAACTATGCAGACTTTAAGTGTCACTAGAATTTATCATTGCAAGTATAGACTACATAATTTGATCTGGAGTGCATTTCTGTTATAATTTATTATAACCCTGCTGAAGTTTACAGAAAGAGAATTTAAAAGTACTATAATCCATTTGGTGTCCTTTCATATGTCAAGAGACTTAATGAAAAATGCTTTTATATAGCAGTTGTCATGGAGAGGCAGCTATCTTTTGGTGTTGGAGGGAGGAAATGTGCAAGGTAGAAGGCAAACCAGGAAAATGTAGGGATACAAGTAGGACACAATCGGGTTGGTGCTGGACTGGAGCTGCAAGGCTCTGTTAACCCAGGACAGTTGCTTTATCCTTCCTGCTAAAAAGATGCATTCCTGTACATAATTCAGGGCAAATGATTTCCATGGGCTCTAGAAATTGTGAAAATACAGTGAAAATTAGTTATTTTGGTTTAACTTCGGGGTGTGTTATGAGGTTATCTTGTGTATGAGTATAGACCTGCTTTTAGTAAACTTACCTCAAGAAGGGAGAGGAGGAAATTATAGTAGAGTAAACTAGAAAGGGAGTTTAGGAAGAGGGTAATATTGGTTTTGGCTGAACAGAAAATGAATTTTGCTACATTCTTGGCAAATACAACACACAACTTTTGAGTTGGAATCTGTTGTTGAATATAAAAGACTACGTTCTAAATATATTAAGCAAAAGTAACTGCTGGGCTGGAAGGGAAACATAAGTGACTAAAATCACAAGGTGAATAGCTTATACAAGAGTGCTGGTGGAGTCTTTTTACGTCCAGAAGCCCAGAATTTTTACTCAGTTGTGATACGTATTTTGATCTTTATGTGAAATGCAGAGCAGGTCCCACAGGCAAGTTATTCCAATTGAATAGCATCTTAACTAGCATTTTCTAGAGATTGTTGAAAAAATAATCTAGTAAGCCACTCCTGACTTAAGTCAGTCCACGACTATGAAACAGCTCCGTTATGCTTATCAGTTCTTTCATTGGGCTATTAATGCAAAATACTGCAGGAAGGCTTGGATCGCCTTGATCGTTGTATTATAGGTCAGCTTAGTGCAGCCTAAGCTCACAAGCTTTGCCTTCGCAAGGAAGGAATGCACAGTCATATTTCAAAATATTATTGTGAAAAAAGGAAGAATATAGATCTGTTAGTGTGTAGTGTTGGATCATCAGCATGCCTTCCACTGCTTACCTTATACTCATTAAATCTGTGAAAAGTACATACTTTGGGATTGTAATGTGCAATTCTTACTAATTGATGTGTACCCTGAAGTAAAAATACCTTTTTTTCCCTCACTGTAGACTTCTGCATAGGTGTCCTTTGCGTGTGTGCTGTCTATAGAAGTTGGGGAACATGTGTATCTGACTTCTTAAAAACGAACATTTGTTTCAGGCTGAGCTCTTTGTTTATTTTCGTGACTGGTTATTTTAGTTCATAATGGCTGCTGCAGTCCTAGAAAGTGAGGAATTGTAATATTGCTTGAAGGGAAGAGTGCAGAAGTCTGAACATGGATGACTTCCATAAGTCAGAAGTTTTTTTCATCTAAGCTAGCATAGTGAGAGTACTAGATGTTTATAGATACCAAAATACTGTTGAAATGCATATGCCATTTTCAGTAGGTTTCCATGTGTATTGTGCTTTTTTTCCTCTGTGTGTTCTATTTAGCTGTACTTAGGCAGCTTTTATGCAGACCTTTTGAATTTGTAAGGAGATCATTTTTTAAAAATCCTTAATTTTTTTCAAAATATTTTAAATATTCTTTCCTAATATTTCAATACCTTTTTTCTCTTAAAGAAAGAAAAGTGTAATCTAGCAAGTACTACTGAAAAACTTCTGTATAAAAATTGTACATTTGAAATACTAGTTTACCTTGTTTCTGAATTTGCTTTATCCAGACGAAGACCTTACATGCACTCTCTTGTCTTAATACGTCATACTTGCAAACATCTCAATACTAAAACATTTATTCTGGAGAAGTAAAGATGATTTAGAACAAAGTGATGGAGGTGCTATTTGGGGTAATTTTTATTCCTGCCTGCAGGTGCTTTTCCAAGGAGAAATTGGAAAATTAACCAAACTAATCACTTCAACTGAAGTGTGTATTTTTGTTTTAAGTTCCATTTTCCTTCTGGCTTTATCATGAAGATTATTTGGTTTTGTCTGATTTAATCCTAAGTTTTAGAAGCTATGCTTCAAGCTGTGCTATGCCTTTTTTGTCACATTTAAATTCTACTATTTAAAGCCCATAGGTTGATAAATATACTGGAATATTGACATATTATTTTCAGTAGATGTGAAAAGAACTAGCTTTATCTGTGCAGACTTCTCCAATACATGAAATTTGTTGTTATGGTTTCCAAAAAAAAAAAAAAACCACACCTACTGTTGTTGTGGTGCTGGCTGTGACTAGTCTTAGGACTAGCTGATAACCTGTCTTCCTGCTTATGGGAAGGAACAGGGTCTCATATGATGAAGCAGGGAGTCTCTTAAGAAAAACGAAGACGGTTTTAAATTGAGTTTAACTTTGATATAGTTGAAGTTTCTCAGATAAACTATAAAATTCACTGTTCCATATTTACTTAGTGGCATTCCTATTTATAGACCAATAGGACAGTGTTTGTAATTTTTCATTTGCTACATGAAAGAAGTGTTTTGTTTGTACACTGCACACAGGAATACATAACTAAATCTATTGCTTTGTCTCTGAAAACTTAAATACAGGAAGAGAAGAAGGCATGAAACTGAACTTAACACGCAGACAACTGCTTTATTATATTCTCTTGGTAAGCTTTTTGATTCTAGGTATTTTCTGTTACGTGAATATATTGAGACAGACATTCAAACAAGAGAGAGAAAACAGCATGTTTTTTGTCTGAAGGGCTTATGTTCTACCCCTTCAGTGCCTAACTGTAAATACAGAAATGCTTGTGCTAAAAGTATTTCTACAGGATGGAATTCATGGAATGTGTATAGACAAACCTGTGGAAAGCAGCAGCGAGTACCTTGGGTTTAGAAGTTTTATTGTTATCTTTCTTCCGGTAAGAAGATTTTTTTCATCTTCCAGTTTATATGGGGATGTTGTGAGCCATATTTGAGATACCAAGAGGCTGAGCTCGATGACAAGACTTTCTTGGTTTTGTGTTACAGTCCTGTCTCTCTCTCTCTCTTCCTCCTTCCTGCTGTTACCATGCAGTATCAAGTTTGCAAAGGATGTGTTGCTTTCTGACAATAAAATGTTCCCATTAAGATCTGAATAAGAAAACAAGCAGTGAAATAAGCTATACCAGTGTTTTATGGCTGTGTAAGAGAACGAAATGAAACAAAAGAGCACGAGTAATGATCTTGGTAAATAATTTTTTTGCAGACAAGTATGTAATTTTACTTGTTTCAGAGGGTTGTCTTCCCTTTTCTTAAAGAAGATCCATGCAAAGCATGTCATCTCAGTAACTTTATTTTTTAAATAAAAACAAGAAATGAAAAATCATCAGTGAAAAATACTTCAGCTGTCCAATCAAAATTTCTTTGTGCAAGTAATCTGTAATGGTTCATTGTCTCTGTTTTATGTTTCTTTTGTCACTTTGAATTTCCATACATTACTGCTAGAGGGGGAGAAGAGAAATCATCTTAGTGTTAGTAAATATTTGGCTTTCCTCAATCAGTTGTAACACAACAGTTTTCTGACATTGAAGCAAGCTTTTTTCAGAAATCGAAGTTTACTTTTTTTCCTTGGAACCAAAGAATCTTTGTCTTAAGGGCAGAAAAAGCATTACATGCTTCCTAATATGGTTGCAATACATCTTCAGCTTGGGTCCTAAGAAGCTGCATCGCTTCTTTGTATGCAGAGCAATGACAGCATGGAGTATAGCACTTCGAATGCATACAGGTTTCAGTAAAAATGGAATGATAGTTTTGGAAATAATGCATACAAAATAAATTCTAGCAATTACACAAACTTTGGGGTAGGGAAAGGGGGAATATCTGTTAAAATATTCTTCCAGTAAAAAATTGCTTACAGAAAAAACTTGGGAGGTGGCTACTTAAATGAGTTTACTTATTTTATGCAGCTAGTTCAGAAGTATTTGTTTCAAAAAAAAAAACTGAAGAAAATTAGAAATTTATCATATTTTTAACATCCATAAAGTAATCTAGATCTGTAATCTGCTTTGATTCTCATTTATCAGTGTAAATTTGTGTATCTGTTAACATGGTGTCACAGGGGAACCCTAAAATCATTAGTTAGGTATGTCTTGAAAGGTTCCCAGTTTTGTTATGCCTTCAGTTGATTTAAGTCTTAGGGCTAACCTAAATGTGGTTCAAGTATAAGAGGAATACTGCCATCTGTGGATATAGCAAATTCTAGAATTTCCAAACCAGAAGTAGGTGTAATCTGAAAATAGAGAAGTACAATATACTGGAATGAAGAAGGATAATTCATGGCGAATCTCTGTTTCATGGAAAATGGATCTCATTAGGTTTGCAGTGTTAGGCTATTCATATAAGACTATTTACCTATTTCCCAACTTCCTTTGAACAAAGTTGTTTGGAAAAAAAATTAATTCGTGAATAGTAAGAAAGATAATGAATCTTACTTTATGATACTTTCCTTTCCCTTGGGAGTGACTCCAGACAAAAAGCTCCTATTCTGATACATGAAGACGTTTGGTCTGAGTCATCCCTTCCCCAGCTGCCACTCTGTTGCACCATCCAAAATGCGGGTTCTTTCTGCTGCGTGCACCGCTGGGCTGAGAACAAAAAGTACCTGATCAGTTCACCGTGAAGCCTTCCAGAGAGAGTTGGTTATAAGTCTTTTTAACATTATAAAATTCTATTTGATTATTTCATAATTTCAGGAACTAAATTGGAGTTGTAAAAAAGCATACTGTTCTGTTTTATCATGGATATGCTGGTCACTTTGGGCAGGTCAGTTTGGTCCCTTGATCGCTAACTTAACTGTGAGATCATCTTCCTGTCAATACAAATGCAGCTAGAGAGATCAAAATACATGGGTTTCCTTTTTCTGCTGGCTTTGGGTGAGGAATAGCTTACACTGAATATTGTCTTCCTTCATAAAAGCTGGTAGCATGAAGTGATGCGGTGAATTCAGCAAGTTATTTATATTAAAAGCTTTTAGACTTTTTTGTTACCTCTTCTGAGGCTTTTCTAAATAAAAAAACAAGAACCATCACCAGTAGTTTGAAGTCTCTAGCAGGTATCCTCTGCTTCTGTTTGTGGATCCATGCTGCTCAGCTCCTGTACACGTACATATACCTCGTCCTAGTGTTCTTACGCTGATGCATGTCTGGAGTTATATATGTAATATGCCAGTCATCAGAAAATGTTGGAGCTCTTTAGTGGATCTTTGATTCCCTAGTTATTTAAACAATTTTCTACGTTAAATCCTGAAAATTGGTAGGTGAAATATAAAATTGGCAGAAGCTCTGCCTGATGGCACTCTGAGTACCTCTTAGAAGCTCTGCATCAAAAGACATTGGGAGGGGCAAATGGCCAAAACCTTCTCTAGTCCTTCTGCCTGTAGTAAGAATGATTACTTGAAAGAATGGGGATGAAATAATGCCACTTAAGACAATGCATCTTGCGGCTCTTCTGAGATCTCTTAAAGCTGTTTCTTTAAGGTATTACCTATTGTAAGTACAAGGGGAGGAGAATATGAAAGATTAACTTTAATATGCAGTAAGGGTGTTTTCTGCTACAACTGATTTTTCAAAGAAAGAGTATGGTAACATTCAGTTATGATCCAGTTCATCAAAGACAGAATTCCCTGTACATTTTCCCACTTCCTTATTTTGTTCTAAATTTTGACGAATATCCTGTTTTAAGCTTGTTCTCTAAATATTGCAAGATTTTTTCTTTCCTGTCTCCCTCCATGCAAACAAAAGATATGATGAATGCCTCACAGGACAGTCGTTCTCTAACGTTACAGATTTTGGATGGGATTATTTTATAAATCCCTTAATATTTGTAGCAAGGGAACCATCAGTACTAGTTTTTTGCATTGCACTCCTTTTTTTCCTCTGAGGAATGATGTTTCTCTTTAGCTTACAAAGCTGTTGCCTACTGGGCAATTGCCTGATGGGGTATACCTAAACCTGCTAAATTGCATTTTTTTTTCTTTCCTATATTTTCTTCTTTCCTGTATTGTTTCCCCATCCATTTCTCAATTGTGCTGACACCGATTAAATGTACACATGAGCTGAGACTCTTTAAATTACACATGTAAATACAGCCTATCCATTCATCAGGACATTTGTAATGGTCTGCCGTAGCGTTCTTGTTGCACTACATGCCACCCCCAGAGCAGACGGCCTTGTGAGAGCTGGGAGCTGACTGGCAGCACCATCCTCAATTTACTCAAGCGAGGACCTACTTCGTAAAGTTACTAACTCAGTGTGCTGTCTGAAACCATTCAGGTTTTGTTGTTTTGGTTTTTTTCCCCCCCATAGTCTAAAAACGTGGCATGAGAAGTTCTCTGTGTCTGATGCAATTGATTGTAGATTAGTATTAGAAGATAATGCTCTTCAGAGACTGTTAGTTACAGCTCTTCTTTATGCTGTTCTGGTGTTGTAAACAATCATAAAGTATCAATAATATGCAAGCATTATGTTGTTACTATATTTTAACTTTCCCTTTTTATATTCTGAGGCGTGAGTAAAGATGGCTTGGTGAGGATCAGGTTCAAGATGCTTTGAAGTCAAATTTTGTAACTTTTCCAGCCATATAAAACATTTGTGTGCGTAACATCCACAATAAGTATTTGCAAGTCTATCCTAAATTATAGGAGCTGATGTAATGAGTGTTCTAAGGCTAAGTATTTTTGTGGAGGCAGTACGTCTCAATGATTTCAAACGAATTGTGATTTTTAACATCATGCAGGTGTGGTCACCGTGCATCTGACAGACACATTGTATCTTGCAAAAAGTTCAGAAGAACTTCTTGAAAATGTGTGAGATTTGGTCCTATTCTATTGACAGAGAGAGAATACCAGGGCAATTACTGAGTTGGACAGGTCAGAACTAAATGATCTGAAGCTTTTGTGCATTAATACAGACCTTTCATGCATGGTCATTAGTAGATCTTATTTGCACGCAGACAAGGCATTTCAATTCACACTATTCCTTTTCTGTTCTGTGACTGAACAGTCAAGTTTTCAGTCAGTTCAATATACTGCCTGATATGACTTTTTTTTTTTTAAACTAGCCCATTTTGTATTATGGCTATGTACAGGGACCAAGCCTCCTGGTGTCTAACTGTTCTTACTGAAAACCCAAACTTGCAAACTTCAACATCCTTTTCCACACAGCAAAAAAATAAATTTAATAAATAAATACCAGCAATATAGATAATCTTGCCTCCAGGCATCCTGGTTTTGATTGACTGTAATGAACAGAAATCTTGCATCAGACTATGCTGTCACCATACAATTATTGTACTAGCACTTTGGAAATATGCTAAAAGTAATAACCATCACTTATAAAAATTGTTTTCAAGTGTCTGGATATAGTCTTGAATAAACCAGTCACCTTCTTTCATCTCTTATGTAAGAGTATCTCAAAAATACAAACAACAACAAAACAAACAAAAGTACACTATAAAGATATTAGTAAACAAATTGAAAGGGAAAAAAGACTGAAACAATGAATGCACAAAGTAGGTGAATTGATGGGTAAAGTTATTCTGATATACACACTAATTATGTATATATCAACACAAATATTTAAGAACTACTGAAGATACTGCTTTTGAAATATGCTCTGCAAAGCAGGAATATCACTCTTTGGAATACCAGTATATTTCAAAGGTAGTTTTCGTTTCAAATTAGAATGAGAAGTCAAATTTTTCTGAGATGAAAAGCCAGCATATTATTTCCATGTGATAGAATTTAAACTGTTTATAGTACTGTATTCATGTAGTTATTTACTAGTGAGCAAAAGGAAAATGAATCAGAATGCAAGTGTAGTGTTTAATTTGGTGTAGTTCAAATGAGAATTTGAAACTCTCGAGGCTTCCCCTGTTGCCTTTAACTTTTATCTAAGTTATTAGATAAAAATTACTTCTAAAACCCAGCAAATCAAACTGAAACACTGTGGTCTGAGTGGGAATTACAAAATAAGCAGTGCATAATACTGTAGTGTGTTGTGTTTCTGGGTTGGTGGGTTTATTTTGTCTTTAAGTAGAGCTAGAAAATATTAAACCAATATTCATGTTAGAAATTAGATGTAAATTTCATCACTCGTTTCCAAGAGAATATCTTACGCAAAGTTACCATGCTGTTCAGTGCCTGAAGTGAGACTGTGGTCTGGAAATCGGAGAGCAGTGTCACTGTGTCGCTGTTATTTCACTGGCGTGATGCAAAGTCTTTCGATCAGCAGCTGTACTTTGAGGGCTAACAGCAGTTTTGGCTGGTCACTGCAAACAGTTCAGGTGAACGAGGCTGGACTTGTGCAGAGCTGCTTATCTTGGAACAAGGTAGCACGGGGCAGCTGATAAGCAATACCTTAAAGCTGTAGGAGGCTGTGGCTGCTGGTTCAGGGCTTTAACTGAATCTCAATCTGTGTGAGCAGCAGGGTGGTCCAATCTCTGCTAGCCTTGAACTCGGTCAGGGCTTCTGCCGCTCCTTGTGCAAGGTCTTTTTACTCTAAGTATGGTTGTCTTGTTTCTGCTGGGCCTGATCCACTCTTACATCAAACTCTGCTGTTGGGTTAAATGACTTCAGTGGCACAAAACAGTCATCAACTTTTAAACTCAAACACATGTAACTGTGGTATATTTTGGACCTTTTTGCAGCTCATTCAGCATATTGCTCTCCAAAAAAGAATTCACATGGAAGTGGCAGGATGGGGTGTTTGGTTCTATGTGTTGCCCACACTCAGAGTCCTTTACATACGCATATAATTCTTTTCATTAATCTTATGTATCACATTTACTTTGATAACTGTGCAGGAAAGCAGCTAGATTAACTGACATGTCCTACCTCAAGGTTGTTCTAAACTGTTAGCAAAAGTTACAACTCTCGAAATGTCATTTCTGTATTTATTTTTTCCTCAGCATGTCTGAATTTTACAGATGGCTAATATTTCATTCATAGCACAGCAGTAGCCCTGAAGCAAAGGGGATAGTTGGCCAATCTTCTTTCTCAGTGTCAGTATCTGGCATTTCATCTGCTGTGTATGTTTAAAAAAAAAAAAAGGATCTAACATGAAATCCTCATCCATGGTTATTTAACATCAGCCTTGTACATTCTTTTGCTAAGAAGTGGGAATACAATAAAAATTTGTCTTTCTGCTAAGTAGTGGAATTGAAGTTGTAGAAAGAAAATACACTGTGCTGAGCAGTAGGAATGCTGGATTTTGCCAGGGCTATGCTTTTTTTATCAGCTCACTGAGGCAAGTGTATTTTTTTTGAAACAAATTATTTTGAAAGGACTGTGCAAAAGAAACCTGATTTAAAAATGCTTGCAACTCTTCTCATTTTTGGAAGTCTTTCTATATTCTGAAACACTGCTAATATGTAGTGTTGGGTCAGATATTTGTTTTTCTTTTTAACAATGGGTTTGGATGTAGTAGCCAAGCACTACATGCGTTGTGTTGGAATGGTGTCGTCAAACTCTGTAACAGTTAATTAAAACACTCTACTGAACACTTTGAATACACAATGTCTGTATCTGATTGACCTATATTTTCTAAAGAGTATGTAACTGGAAGGTGTGACGTTCACAAACTTATGTTCAAAAACTTTTGATGTATGCTGCCATAATGTTTAATTGCTGAGTTAGGAACCTGCAAGGATATTAGCATAAAAAGTTTCTTATCAAATATGACGTATGTGACTTATTTTGGAATCATTTTTACTGTTTTTTCATACTTTAATGTGGAGAAATTCTCTGCTAACAATAAGATTTTCTGCATGATAGTGTTATAAGCTTTTTTTTTTGGTCCAAGTACTCAGAGAAGGCCTTGAGTTTTGTAACTTACCTCAGGGACTACACTGTGTCCAGACTTAATTATGCAGTGGTTGTATTCACTCACAACAGATCAGTTAATTACAGATTCATAAGAATTCAGCTGGATTGTAAAACCTAGGCTATTGTGAGCACAGGAAGTTCATATGCCAATCAGCATGCCTTGATGAGATGTGCTGGCATCTATCACCAATACATCAGATTTATCTTTTGCTCATTTTACAGGAGCTCTGCACAGCTTTGTTTATTTCATATCTCAGAGCAATCTGTAGTGCTATGATATGTGTCCAGATATCCTAGGGCATGCCCTAGGATCTGAAAGACCTGCCAAGGACTATGCTCACAAATAGGCTTCTCTGGCTCCAAGGTAACTTTGTGAGTGAAGCAGGTCTTTGTAGGAAGCAGTGTCAATGAAACGCAATCAGAGGATGTGAAATAAGCTCCTTAAGTAAGGACTGTCACAACACTGCTGCCTTCTGTTTGAAGTGCAAGCCATGTTTTCAGCTTGACTACCCTCATACAAATCTGTAAAACGTATATTTGAAAACAACAAAGATCTACCCACGTGAGTTACTATTGCATATGCATTTTCAATGAGAGGATGAAGAATGAATAGGCAGGTAGCACTTCCAAGGTGTTGATGGGTGCGCTGCTGCTTGCATAACAGTGCCACCTTTGCAGTGGAATCTTCTGTAGGAGGAAAGTTACAAACCAGAAATGTTTCAGAATAGGACACACATAGCTCTCTAGCTGTTTGTTTGATTTTACCTGTTTTCTGTTTGTTTCAACAAATTTGCAAGCAAATGTCCTTGCATATCTAAAGCATGGCTCAAGTTAGATATTAGTCACACATCAGATTTCAGCTGTTGTATAGAACTCTGTTTAGAAACAAGTAGACCATCTGATTACATTTTAATATAAATGTATATTAAATATTTCTAT
>VXAL01002007.1:14113-25169 GCA_013399475.1 Chauna torquata
CCCTATATTTCACATCTCTGTCATTTGTTACAAACATAAAATAGTTTTATTGACCTTTCAGATGAAAGATCCTAGAATTCTGTCTGAGAGACTAAGTAGTAGCAAGTCCAGGAAAGATCACCAGAACAGTGTAAATGTGGAAAAACATTTATCAGCATTCTCTCTCAAGCTGGTGTAAATTGTGTTTCAGACACTTACTGAGCTAGATGTGGTGACTTCATGTTTGTAGAATATTTTTTCCCCATTACTTTATGCAAGAACCGTCTGAATGCAGGTTAATGCAAAAGCTTCTATGCTACAGTAGGCCAGAGAACTGTGTGGTATCTTTCTGCAGTAGGAGCTACTCAAACAACCCAACAACATGACATGTAAATGCAATGATTTTTTTATTTTATTTTATTTTATTTCATTTTATTTTATTTTATTTTATTTTATTTTGAACTTCTCTCCTGGACTGGAGGTTTTTTCAGTTCAGTAACCCTCAATGGATTTTTGTATGTACACAGTTATTATCTCTGGGTTCCCTTCCTTGTTGTTAAACACTGAATGGGTATAAATTTAATCATCTTTGTGGTGTCTTTGGTGTTGAGTCCTGTGTGTTTACTAATTTTTCTGTTAAGAATCATCTTTTAGTACTTCAGTCAGATGCTAATAGTCTCATTTGATGTTCCTTATTTCATATATTAGAATGAACTGTCAACCCATCTGTTCTGTCTCTTTGACAGACATATAATTGTAGATTTCTTTCCTGTACCCCTTACTTGTTTCTTTCCAAGCGGCGAGTTTTGCCACTCAATTATTCCTCATGTGAAACTTTTTTTCTAACTTTAGTCATCTTCCCTAACAGCCATATTCAAGATGTGTTTGAAACAGGAATTTACACTGAAAAAGGATTTTCCTTTCTACTTCTTTCCTAATAGTTTCTAACAGTGGTTTTGATTTTTCGACCACTGTTGAACTGGTGTTTTCATATGCCAGCTCTCTTTACTACAAGGTCTAACTTCTGAGTGCAGGATACGTAAGTTGTATGTTGTTTGCTTTTTTTCCCAACTGCTTTGTACTTGTCTATGCTGAGATTCGTTTTCCATATAGCTGCATGATCTCTTGATGTTATAAGATCTTTTTTCGAAGGTCTTCCTGCAGTTCTTCATGGTCTGTCTGTATTTCCTCATTAGCTAGAATAACTCCATACTATCAGCATATTTTCTGCACTTGCTGTTCACATCTGGTTTATTTATGAATACATTCAACAACACAAATCCCAGCACAGATCATTAGTGAGCTCTATTGACCCTTCTCTATTGAGAGAAAAGACCATTTATTTTTATTCTGTTTCCTGACTTTTAGCCTCTTATTTGTCCATTCAATAGCATTTCTTCCTATTCCATAGCTGTTTAGCTTCTTCAGAAGTCCTGAGTTAAGGGCTGTGTCAAGAGTCTTGTGGAAATCCAATGAGATTATGTCAACTGGATTGTCTTTATCCACATGCTTGTAGATCATTTCATGTTATATAAATAAATTTACAAGGCAAAATTTCATAAAAATAAACCAATTCAGTCTTTCCAACTAAATCATGTTTATGAAGGTGTTAACTCGTTCGGTTCTTCATGGTGTTTTCTACTAATTTGCTACCAGTTCTTCAGAGTTCCCCTTAGAATCATTTTAAAGAATTGACATGACATTTACCACTTTCAGGCATTCAGAAAGTTTTAAGTCACAACAGTATTCAGCTAATGTATTCTTAAGTTGTGTTAGAGCTCTTCGATGAAGACTGGTAGATTGCCATAATTAGTTAGGGTTAATTTTATGTTTGTTCCACAACTTCTTCTACAATGACTTCGTTTGATGAGTCCTCCAAAAATAAGAGTTATGGCATGGGGAACAAAGTTTCTTTCACATTAAAGACTGATGTGAATAATTTTTTTTTTTTTTTTTTNGCAATGGTTTTGTGTCCTGAGCACTCTATTGCATATTTTGGCCATAAGGACTCTCTAGGAGCCTTTTTTTTCCCTTTTGTGTTTGAAGAAATTTTCAGTATTAGATTTAATACTTTCTGATATCTGTTCCACAAATTATTTCTGGTCTTCTTTGTTGTGCTTCTGCATTTAATCTGCTATAACTTTTTCTCTATTTTGAACACACTATCAGATTTTTTTGAAGGTTGTCTTCTTGTTTCTAGCAAGGAATTGCCATGAAAACACTTTGGAACCATCAGAACCCTATTTACCACATTGTTCTCTTTATATTCTGAATAATTTTAACATGGAAGAAAGTGTAAACACAAATAAAAGAATCTATTTTCATTTTATGGGGTACGTTTATGTTCTGATGCTTATTTTTCTTGAAGAGTATTTCATTATTGCCATTAATAGCTCATAAAAACTTGATAATTAAAATGATAGATGACAAATCTGACACTTATAAAGTAATATATATTGTTTTACTACATTGCAATGAGTGTTGCTACTAGCTTAACAGGGTTAGATGCTAATCAGAAAGAATTTTTCGGCAAATTAAGAGAATTAGTTTACCATAGAGATATTAAACCAGAATGCCAACTGAAAGAACAAGTCTTTCATAATTTTAAGATAATTGAGGGAAGAAAGATCTCAAGATTTCTAAATTCAAGAATTTTTCTAACCTAGACTTCCTTCTGTCTCCTGTGTCATGCTAGTGGATTTTATTGCTGTTGTTGATTACGACTTTTTTTCCTTACTTCCCATTATACATTAGAATGTCCTTAAGTAAATTGTCTTAATTGCAGCCACAGGGCAACAGTGATAATTGCTGAGCAAATATCAGGCCAAGCAGGGAAAATATATTGTGGGTACAAAATGAGACAAAGTAAAAAGAACATTCTAAAATTATACCATTGCAAACAGTCATACTCATATATGAATTTTTCTGTATTTATTTTTATTGTGGGAGTTTAATCCAGCTTCACCTCTGCACAGTAAAATGGTATACCAAATCATCTTTTTTCTTGTAATAAACTGCATTACCATGGCTGCATAATGTGCACAGTACATCTATACTTCTGAGTAACAAGGTCTAACATTTTTTTTGTAATCCATTATTAGTACATTGTAATACCACTTAATAGCATAACACATGTTTTAAGCCTCTTCCAGCTGGCATGGTCAGCTACTGCTAACTCCCAGTTCCCAGATAATGTGAATTTGATGAGCATTCTCTGTTGCAGAGATATAGGAATGCATAGCAATGCAGTTAATCACCACTTCTGTATCTATAATGTTCCTATAAAGATTTGTCACAATGACATGGATAGAGAAGGCCTGACTCATTTACAATGCTGACTCTATTTCTCTGCAATCTCAGACCATATTTAACACAAACCGGAGGAGTCTGATGAGTGCTAGCGGAAAGGAAAATCAAGCCAAGATATAGGATATGGGAAAATATTTATGGACCTTAATTTTTCTCTGGCAGACATAAATTTTTTTTACATGCATACATAGGTATATATCTGCTACCTTTCTTTCCAGACAGTCTTCAAACATTTCTGTCATCTCAGTATAAGAAGACACTCAAGAGGTGAATAGGTGAAAAGAATCCATAGGCCAATTGAAAAGATGTGAAGTTTTTTCAAATNCCGAAAAAACGAAAAGAGAAATAAGTCTCAACTGTAAATATTTTGGTATCCACAATTAAAATAAATATATGCACATTTGATTGCATATACAACTATTGCATAATAAAGAAAAATATTGGGAAAAGCATTTCAGTAAGTGCATTCAATTCTTGATTTGTAGAAGCATCCTCACTAATGTAGCTACATTCATTATAAATGCTAGATATATTTTTAATTAATAAGTTATAAAGATGGGTATTATAATAAGCTCTTACAAATGCAGAATGAAATAATATCCGGAAGAACAGAAAAACAGTGTTTTTGTTGGTTTTTTGTTTGTTTGTTTGTTTGTTTTTCAGTCATTCTAAATGAAGCATTCTGGATCAAAATACATTCTTATTATTTGACCATGTTTGGAAAATAGTTACATTTACTTCTAAGAGATCTTTATTAAAATAGTATGTTATTTTGGGGCTTAATATTTATTTTTAAAAGATCAAAATTAATATATTTATAAAATGCAAAACAAAGTTATACAAAATTACCTCCAAAACAAAGTTCTTCTGACGATTTTAGATACCTTATGATGAGATGAATCATGTTCTAGAAGTGCCCATTTATTTATTCATGGAATAAAACCTCTAGCTGACTAGTTCAGATGTAGATGTCTACATCATAAAAATTTAAAGGCAGATGAGATAAATCCCACTGTATTTGACTTACCTCAGTGGAAAAGAATATAAATTGCTACATAATTCTTACTAAATTTCTCATGTGTTGTGAAAGGAAATTACATTATCAATTGTATTAGAAATAGTAAAGCTAAAGATAACTTTTTGCTGTGTATGATGACTGCAAACACTACATCTATTTCATCTATGCTGCAGCATAATTTTTAAAGTGAAGCAAGTGTTAAGTTTCTACCTGAAGAAGCCCGAGGAAGAGGGCTGCATAAATTATTCTTTCTCCATTAAATTCAGAGTGCTCTCAGCCTGTTCTCTGACAGCAGTCACATAATGTCCTGTACCCATAAACATGCTGATATACACAGCATCAGTAGATATGTCAAGATTATATTATGATAGAGGTCCCTGGCTCATAGTAAACCCTGACTCATGCCCAGGAAAAGCATGGAAAAGTGTTAACAGGAATGGGTGAAGATCAAGCCAAGGTCTGTTCTACAAGTTTGCCTAAGATCAACTCCCAGAGTCAGAGAATATTCCTTAATAGTACCACTAGCACAGATATTGCTTTAGATCTCATGAATACCTCTGATCTATACTTATAAAACAGGAATAATAAATACATCATACTTTTTTATGCCATACCTTGTTTCTTACTTGCATTTTGGCTATAAATATAGTGGAAGTGGAGAGCACTTCATGGCTCAGTTTTGTTTATTCACTTGCCACCACTCTTAAGAAATAATGACCACCCATTTTTATATTGATAAGCCCAGTCACATCTGATATACTCCAATCATCACAAAGGGTATACTTTGGGAGAGAAGGAGACACGAATAATTTTGGCATGTCTGCCTCAGATGAGGGTTCCCAGTAATCACTGCATAAAAAGAAGAGAATAAAAATACAACTGGAAAGGGAGATCAACTTTAAAATGACAACTGGGGAAAGGCAGAATATTCTGGTGAAGCAGAAAGGGTATGGTTACTGTCAGAACATTTTGGCATACATGACAAAGTGACCTCTGTAAAACCCAAAACTTGATCTTTTGGAATAGGAAAAAAATGTTTGGCTAGAGAGAAGAGTGAATTACTGGGGAATATTAAAAAAATGACAACTTCAATGCATGTTCACTTAATATGTCAAATCAAATTCAAGTTACATAGGACAAATGAGTTGATACATATACTTCTTAGGATATGACATGTCAGATTCAAAAACAGTTTTGTCCCACTCACAGCTAAATTGTATAGAACATTCAAAGGTCTTAAATTTCTACTACATACAAATTAATATCCCCTTATTAAATCTGCATTGGTAATTTTTTTTTTTTTTTTTTTACCATAGTACCATAGTGAGTTTTCTTTTTCATTGTTCAATGTCAGACCTCAACATGAAGTAGAGAAAAATACAGAGAATTATGGAAAATGGTTACAGTTCTGACAAATAAAATATAAATGTAAAATCAATGATATTTTAAAAAACTGATTAAAATAAACTTTGATTAAATTAGTGGTTGAGCTTTTCTTTTTGAATATGTCTAATGCCTATTCTTTAACTATTACTCAAAAAAAATATTTTAAAGATTTTATATCAGTGTAATTTGATGATATTGCTTTATGGAGACTTTAGAGCTCTTCTTGTTCTTTTCAAATAAAGGTGACTTGTAGAAGATACTGCATTTTAGGGGAGTTTGAGCTAAATTGCTTTTTAAAACTCTTTTGTAACATACTCCAATAATTCTTTTTAAACATCCTTTGCTTATTGAGGGAAGCGCCACACTTAGTAAAAATTCTAGATTGTATCACTCAGATAACTATAAAATCTTTTTTCTGGGCAGTGTACTGTACCTTAGCATATTTCTCAATCCTTTTTTTTTTTTCCTACATTTATTTGGCACAGATTCTAAATGTGTACCACAGGTTAAGAAGAATGGATTCAATAGGCCATTATTTGACACTTAGTCCAAGATTGTTAAAGAAAAAAAAAAGTAGATATTTAATAATAATTGTGAGACATTTTCCTGCCTTTATACAAATTACATATTCTTGGTTCTAGGTTACCCATGAAAGTTCTAACAGATTAGAACTTTGAGTTTCTTTGAGTTGAAATATGACATTTATTTTTCCTAACACAATAAATGTAAACTTTAGGATTATGAAACATCACCTCAAAAGCATTTGAAAATTCTGTCTATCGTGTCTGATTTTTTTTATATTTTATTTTTTTAACAGAAGTCCCTCAGGAATAACTACTATAAACATTTAATACAATTGATTCTAGTATTCTTGAGAAGCATGTTTCCCAGCTGCTAATTTAGGACAACATTTCAACTGATTTCAGGGAGAATCTGAATTAGTTAAGTAATTTAAGTTACTAATGAGTCCTTTTTGCTGCTGTACTCTGTTTCACTATGGATTTACTACCGCTGTCATGAGAATGGATTGAGAGCAGCCCCGAGGAGAAGGATTTGGGGATGCTGGTTGATGAGAAGCACAACATGAGCTGGCGATGTACACTTGCAGCCCAGAAAGCCAATTGAGTCCTGGGCTGCATCAAAAGAAACATAGCTAGCAGGTCAATGGAGGTGATTCTCCCCCTCTACTCCACTCTCATAAGACTCCACCTGGAGTACTACATTCAGCTCTGGGGCCCCCAGCATAAGAAGGACATAGACCTGTTGGAGTGAGTCCAGAGGAGGACCATGTGGATGGTCAGAGGGCTGGAGCACCCCTCCTATGAAGACAGGCTGCAAGAGTTGGGGTTGTTCAGCCTTGAGAAGGTTCCAGGGAGACCTTATAGAGGCCTTCCAGTATCTAAAGGGGGCCTACAAGAAAGCTGGAGATTGACTCTTTATCAGGGAGTGGATTGATAGGAAAAGAGGTAACGACTTTAAATGAAAAGAGGGTAGATTTATGTTAGACATTCGGAAGAAATTCTTCACTATAAGGATGGTGAGGCACTGGAACGGATTGCCAAGACAAGTTGTGGATGCTCCATCCCTGGAAGTGTTCAAGGCCAAGCTGGATGGGGCTTTGAGGAACCTGATCTAGTGGAAGGTGTCCTTGCCCACAGCAGGGGGGTTGGAAATACATGCTCTTTAAGGTCCCTTCCAATCCAAACCATTCTGCGATTCTATGATTCTATTGCTGAGAGAAGAGGTACAACATATTAACACTCACTGACATAAATTTTTGAGGAGAGAATCTTGTCCAGCACACTTAGTTATATAAAGCATTACAGTTGATGTTTGAAGAAGTATTGTTTTTTTGACCACTTGAATAAACACACTTGATGAATATTTTTGTGTCTGTTTTATCTATCTTTTTTTTTCATGAGGTATAGTCCCCAAGGTGATTTATAATTTATAATTTTCTATATATGTTTCTACTTAGTAACGATAAACTGTATTTGGGGAGAACAAGGGATAAAGGTAAAAATAAGTAAGTTTTGTTGTGGAATTTTCTTGTAATATCTTGTCCTTTTAATGTCCTTAAATATGTCCCAGATCTCTTGTATAAGTTCATCTGAGTTCTCTCAGGAGTACAGTCCATATGGCCCTTAATATCAACAAATTAACAGGGATAGTTATACCAAGCAGTCTGGTAAACTATTGTCTATATTTGAGGGAATAATTTATCCCTATGAATTGCAGCAAAAGGCAATTTTGTCTGATTACACTCAGCATATTGAAATGTTAGCTTTTCCCCCATGGGTGCTTACACCAGATTTGTAATTGTTGGTACTGAATTTAAAATGTCCTTCCATTTGGAAATGAGAAGACCCAAGTTTACTTTTGAATATATGACCCTTACATATTAAAGACTGACATAACCTTAATGTATTCTTACAGATGTCCCTATGCTAGCTTGGAAAAAAGAGGACTTCATTTTTTAGAAAACATTTTCCAAGTTTCAGTTTCAATGTTTTATCTGGTAATCAAAATGCTTTGTTAATCTAACATAGAAATACAGAATTTCAAATGTGCAAATAAAGTTAACATTTTTGTATTTATTAAAGATTATTTTAAAATCTTTTCCAACTGCTCTTGAACAATTTAATTTTAGTTTTTGAAACATGATTCACTGAAGAGATCATACAAGATACTTATATGAAGGCTCACAGGAACCCTTACACACACCCCTTCACCCATACAGTCCTCGTTGATGAGCTATACAGTATTAGTCTTAGGCTAGCGAAGTAACATCTTTTCAAAAACAAAAACAAACAAATAAACAAAACAAAACAAAACAAAACCATTCAACTTACATTATTTTACCCTTAATAATATCCCAACTATCTTGTCTTTTTCACAAAAGTCAGATAGAAAGACAGACAGAAAGAGAAAGAGAAAACAAAGTATAACAGCAAGAAAGGTATTTTCCCTTCTGAAACCGTAGTGCCACTTATTGAACAGTGAGGTGGTAAGTGAGTTTTCTAAATGAATGAGTCTTTTCTTTGCATGTTGTTCATGGTAAAACAGTTCTTCAATACAATCTGAACAGTGGAATTTCATCCAAACAAATTATACTGAAATAATTATTTGTCAAATATTGCTTTTCAATTGTACTTCTTAAACTGATCAATGAAATTTATAGCAATTGATAAGTATCTGCAAAAAAATAACTAGAAAAATCATATTAGCAAAGAAGCTTTATTGTGTTTATCCTTTCATGTGACAATATGCTTATGTAATAGAGAAATTAAGCAAAAACTACAGCGGCCTACCCAAAGCTAATGATTTCTTAGTAATTAGCTCAGCAATAAAATTCATAAAATGAACAATTTTCAAGAATAAAGGAAGCCGAATCTTTTTTATATTTTTGATTAATTTCTCTAAAGATCATTTTTAATGTATGCTGGCATTTGTTAATTTTTAGAATTAAATTGGTTGCTTTTCTGCAAGCTTGTTATTTAAAGCAGAAAAATAAATAAATTTACTATTAAGTGAAGGGATACCTGGAACCTTGTGAAAACGTAGTATCATTTAAAGAGACAAGCATGCTCCCATTGATCCAGGATCTAGTAATCTAGTAAAGACTAGATTTTTCTTACATTTATTTTTTATTTTTAATCTAGTAAAGACTTCTCATTCTCTTCTCATTGCACTTGAGAACACTGAGTAGTGTTCATCATTCTCCTATTGATAAAATTTTGAGTGAATGCACTGCAGTACCCCATTCTTTATATATCTTTCAAACAAATCCATAGGCTTTCTCTTCATTTGAAATTAAACAGGATAGTAATAAAAAGCTGAACATGCCTCTAGCTAACTACAGGAAAATATCAAATGTGTATCAAAAGCAATTCTACTTAATGTTTTAAGACAGAAGCAACAGGAGTTTAATGTTCAGAGGAGGTGGTTTTTCAGATCATGCCCCCATTTTAATGCATGTTACATATTTTTGTACATACCCATATACATACAAGAAAGATCATTCTATTCTTTGTTCCTTACACTGGGGACACTAAGCTTTCAAATATAAACAAGTACGATTTTTGTGAAACTGCTCTTTCTTGGACTTCCATCCAGTAACATGGAGACTCAAAGGAAGATGAATGAAGCTCTAAGTCATACAATGAATGGAGTAGCTGAGATAAGCACAGATACATGCCATTGCCCAAATTCCAAACGGATTTCTTTTGATGATTAAGAAAGTGTGCCTGGTTTTAAATGTTGTTTTCATTATTATTACGTGTAATATCTTTACTGATCCAACACTTATCTTTGAAATAAGTATTGATGGTGATAGCAGGTAGAAAGATTACTACAATATGTCTTAAGTATATACTATTTGTGGCTGAAATGCAACTGTAAAAAATTGAAATATTTCTCTCTAGGTTACTCAGCAGCTAAAAAAAAAAAAATCAAATTGTATATAAAAATATATGGAAGCAATGAATAGGAATGAGAAAAACTCACAGAGCACACTGAGAAAGCCCAGATGAAAATATCTCTATGACAGCCATTACAAAAAAAAAAAAANAAAAATTTATCTATTCAAAGTAAATAAAAAAAAAAAAAAAAAAAAAAAAAAAAAAAAAAAAAAAAAAAAAGTGATTGATTCACTAAACATATGAACTCTAAGTTTCATGAGCACTTCTTCTCGATTTGGGAAATAAAATTGATTTGTTTCCTTCAATTTCTTTTTCATATTTCTGGGTGAATTTTTTACAATACAATAGGATGCACTAGGGTTTCTTCTAGGACACAGGAAGGTTAGTGCAAATATTATAGACACCTCTACTAATTGCTAATTCATCAGATAATTCAGAGTTTGTGCACCAGACTCAAGAGGCCAAAGGAGTTACATTACACAGTGTAAGCTGGACAAGTCTAAGCTGCCTGAAAGAACATTGTCTTGGTAATAATGTGAACCAGAAAGGATGACTTCTGGAATGTTCTGGGCACCTGATAGTGTATAAATAAAAATGTCTGTCAATGCACTTCTATTTCACAGTCATTGACCTAAAGTCCCAGTGGCTTAAAATAGTATTGCATAAGAAGCCCAATTCTCCCTGTAGAAGGTAAGTAAACAAAAACAAAAACAAACAAACAAACAAAAAAACCCAGCCATTTCCTAAAGTTATACCTTTTCATGTAATGGAAGAAACTATTTTTGAGGCAAGTGTTTATGCGTTGGGGTTTTACTCTGCTGGGCAAGAAAACTCCACCACAACTGCTCTCTCAATCCCCCTCCTCAAAAAAAGGAAGGGAAGAAGAGAGCATGAAGGAAAGGCAAAAAAAAAAAAAAAAGAAAAAAAAACCCACACCCACAGG
>VXAL01002007.1:38937-53842 GCA_013399475.1 Chauna torquata
AACTTTACATGAGAGAAAAGAATAGAAATCGTCAAGGAATACTGATATAGATATCAGTATAGATACTTATAGATATATATATATATATAAAGTTTCTTCTTGCCAAATTGATAAATGTGTTTATCATCGTGTATTTAGAAAGTATCCAATGAACAGATATGTTTAGAGCCATGAACAACTCAAAGCAACGCATTGCTAATGAAAAAAGTATATATATTTTTTTTCTTCTTCCCTCTTTTCTGCAACGGTAAATGTAGTTAAGATTAACTAATATTTCTAAAGCCTATAAATAATACTGACATTCTGGAGTCCAAGCCTGGAAAGTTCCAATTTCAATTTTGGTATATTCATACACACATACATTTGAATAGTTATTAAAATTAATGTGTATTATTTCAAGATTATATCCTTATAACAACCAAAAATGTGTATCTGTTGCTCTGTGATCAAAACTGTTTCCATTGAATTGTCTTCTAATATAAAATCTGGATATTCATTTTAAGTGTTGGAACATGTCAGCTTTTTTAAAAGAAATTTTTCTCCAAGGACAAAATTCTAGAGACTTACAGAAATAAATATAACAACTAACTGGAGTGCTCCACACACATTTCCAGAAAATTGCCAAAGGCAAAGTTTAAATGAACAGCATATTGGTTCTGTTTAAGTTCAATGGACACAGCATGTCACTTTGAGACACTTTCTTATCCTGTTAGTGGATTGATCAGAACAGAGCTCTGCTCCTGGTTCTGCCACACAGGATAAATGACCTTCTCTGGCTTGTCAACCTGTCAGTATGGCTTGACCTAAAATATAGACCTAACTTTTGCTCTGAGTAACTTTTAAGATATTGATTCTCCAAAGTAGACTTAGATGTTACACAGTAGCTGGGATTGATTCTGAAAAAAACGCTGTCACATCATTAAGACTCAGAAGCATTTTCTGACCCCTTAGTGGGAAAATAAAAGGTGAGAAAAGCATAAAAGCTTTTCTTTCAGTCTATATAGTGGGCTGCAGCTCAAGAGATGTTACTTCAAGTGTTCTTAAATGTTGATCATTGATTCAACACCGCCTATCCAAGAAAGAGAAAACATTTCATATCGCCACTGAAATATGGATGGCAGAGCACTTAGAAATTTCTTCTGATAAAGAACAAGGTAGTCTGAACCTAACTACTGAATTAATTTTGCACCGCTGGCAAATTTACCAGATCAACATGAATAAAGACACTGTGACAATAAATATTTGGAAATATCTATGATGTATTGAAGTTTGATTTTTTTTTACAGCAACTAATTTTTATTAAAAAAAAAATAATAATAATAAAAAAAAAAAAACAAGCTTTCCCAAACCTTTATCTGTGATCTAAAATGTTTCTTAGCTAATATTATTTTGGGAAACAAAAACAAAAACAACCAAATGAAGAATTTCTGTGTATTTGGACATTTTTAAGATTAAAATTTGCAAATATATTCTTGGTCTGTTTGTTTCTCTTAAGTGTGAATGAAATTTTTCTTGTTCACTGTCTGAAAACTAGTGGCATGGACATAATGCTAAATTATGACATACAATATTTTTATTTTAAAGATGTGAATTTCAACATTGAAAAAACAATATAAAGGACAATAGAAAATTTCAAAATGCAAAAAAATGTCAAAGACTTTGAGATTTTTGAAATAGAACAAGAGATTTAGAAACAATATTTGGGACATACTCCTTCTGACATAGTAGTCTAGTATAGTCTAAGATAGTTTTACAGTAATGTAAAAGAAAAAAGATTTTGCTCTTACCATAGGAAATTAATTCATCATTTTCAACTAATCTACTTTTACCATTTTGAGACATTTAGTCAGATGAGAAACTGCCTGAAGGATTGTGAAGCCTGCATTAGAGTGAGCTCTGACACCTCCAAGAAAAGGGAGAATATTGCCTACCAGCTGGAGTGATTAGGAGCACAGAGTTCTGTACTCCACATGCCCAAGATTGATAACACTGATAAAACTTTCAGTGAGGGAAAAATGCACATGAGTTTCCTGAAGGAAAGGGAACACATATCCTCAGCTATTTTCTGTGCAGGCTGGAAAAGCTAGATCACACGGAGACAACACAGAGAAAGTTGCATCTTTTGCCGTTATTACTTTAAAGTAACTTGTGTACCAATGATGTTCCTGATGGAACTTGATGTTCTGAATTTTTACAGGGCTGTACCTCATAATGAGACAGATCAATTTGCTTACTCAGTAAGAGGAAACAGGCTGGACAATGTTTTCTGTGTACTCCTTCTGACTAGCTAGCTAAAACACATTAACTCAATTATTTCAAAAAATTTTATCCCTTTCCTCCTAAGATAATGTTGGGAATTATTAGAAGGTGCTTACTACACACAGAGATTGGACTTACTAAAGCTAGAACTGCTCCAAGGACAGAAGAAACTGAACCTGAAGTCACATGTTATTGTTCATGAAGTTATCCTTCAAAATAAAATATTTTTAATTTAACTGCAGTCAGAACAATGATTACATAAAACTATAATATATACAATTCTGTTTTTTTATTATACAAATTGAAGATGTGTTTGATTTCCTTTCATTTTCTTTATAATAGAATAACGACACTGATAAAAGAAAGGACTGTGGCACTGATGAGAAGAGCAGGAATCTAAGGCAGACATCAGCTGAGATCCCCATAAAACAAAGAAAAACACAAATGGGGCTTGTATGGACTTTTTTTTTTTTTTTTTTAAGAAAACAAGCAAGTCTATGAAAAAAATAAATAAAAAGAAACCTCTGTATTGCAAAGACCTAATGGAAGGGGGAAAAAAGATTATAAATCATTTTTATTTTTGTTTTGTTTCATTTTGACCTGTTGTTGAAAATTACCTCTTCAATTTTCTGTTCAAAAGTGTTGCTGAATTTAGAAGCCTTGTGGATTCAGGGAGGGAAGAGAGAAGTATGATGGGAGGAAGGTTACTCACACTCATGGCATTGTCTGGGCAAACTTTTCACAGATAGAAATAATTTGGTCTCTGTATATATAACTTTGATGTATGTTATATGTATATGTATGTTATATATACACATCACATATGACTGCCTATGTGTGTTTTGCTCTCAAGACATGAATATACTAAATTTATGTGGTGGCATGTTGCATTCCCCACACAGTCTGCATCTTTTCTCCATACACTGATGTATTCATTTTCATGTAGGTTTATCCTTGCCCTATGGATAACTGAGTTTTTCAAAGTATTAACCTGTTTATATTAACAGCACACTGGTGTTCTTCTTCCCCTATTAAAAAATGGGAAGCATGAACCTAAACATTACTTCTTAGAACTCCAGAATCTGCTCACTTGAAATTCATTACAGCTGGCAGTACTTAACGTTTCGCAAATAAAATCTGCTGGCATTAAGTCTGGCACCTAAAAAGTGACAAGCATATAGTAACTGTTTTAGAAACAGTTGTTAGCAGGAGGTTTGAGATCATCATTGTTAGGGGATCGAGTTGTTTCTCATAGCAGAATGGGTCTCCCCAGGCCCCCAGAATTCACTCAAAGAATCCACTCCTATTTCAAGCAGCGAGAATTTAATGGTACCCACATATCAGATCAAGCTGGGTCTGATGAGAACCTCCTGGGGCAAGTTCTCATCTGGTGCCATCCTTGGTCAGCACATTGCCCCTTCCCTTCTAATTCTATAACAAGTTCTAATTTCTACAGTGTAACAGCTACAGCCCTTTCTATTCATGCTGGGAAGAAAGTCTTTCTGTGTATTTAATAGTGAAAGATTTCCACAGAAATTGTCCCAGGGCACACATATAGACCAACTGTGGTTTCCTTACTTCCTCGTTCTGGGTACTGAACTTCTCATGATCAGCATCAGGGGTCCTCCCAGGACAGCAGTTCTCTGGGGCTGCGGCAGCAGATCAGGGCCTGGCAGCCAGGGCCCATCCCACCACCCCAGCCAGGAGCAGGGCAGCCAGGTGCATGAGGGCAGCCCAAGCATAGGTATCAGGCACCTCCCTGGGGACCACACTGGTCCAAAGCCAGGCCAGAATGTGTGCCTGCGGGTTGGCCCAGCTTGGACGGGGCCCATGACCAAGCAGGGCAGGACTATGGAGAAGAAATGATTGCAACTAGGGTCAAGGAGACCCCCAGCTCTAAAAGCAGCTCCCCAGAACAGCAGTATTCCACTCTTTCAGAAACCTCTGTCTTTCTTCCCAACAGCTCTCCTCAAGGTCACCAGCTGAGCCTGAGACCAGCCCCCAGAAAAGGTTAGGTTGTGCCGTTGGTCCTTACACTTTGTAGCCTTCATTGCAGTTTGTGTTTCTGTCTATAAATGTGCCCATGCATAACATACTGGCATTGCCTGTTTTTTTTTTTTTTTTGAGTAGATTCACCAAAGTAAACAGAACAAATCAACAAATTGCTTGCAATAGTTTAGTATCATAGAATATCCTGAATTGGAAGGGACCCACAAGGATCATCAAGTCCGACTCCTGGCTTAGCACAGGCTCACCCAAAAATCAGACCATATGTCTGAGAACGTTGTCCAAATGCTTCTTGAACTTTGACAAGCTTGGTGCTTTGGCTACTTCCCTGGGGAGCCTGTTTCAGTGCCCAACCACTCTCCCAGTGAAGAACTTTTTCCTAATATCCAGCCTGAACCTCCCTTGTTGCAGCTTCATGTCATTCCCTCGGGTCCTACAGCAGGTCTCCAGAGAGATGAGATCAGCACCTGCCCTCCATTCCCTCTCGCGAGGAAGCTGTAGGCCACGATGAGGTCACCCCTCAGCATTTTCTTCTCTAAGCTGAACAATCCAAGTGTCTTCAGCTGCTCCTCATATATCTTCCCCTCTAGACCCTTCACCATCTTTGTAGCCCTCCTTTGGACACTCTTTAATAGTTTCATGTTCTTCTTATACTGTGGTGCCCAAAACTGCAACAGTACTTGAGGTGAGGCCGCACCAGCACAGGGTAGAGCAGAACAATCACTTCCTTCGACCAGCTAGCCATTCTGTGCTTGATACACCGCAGGATAGATACAGCTGGCCCTTTTGGTTGCCAGGGCACACTGTTGACTCATATTCAACTTGCCATCAACCAAAATCCCCGGATCCCTTTCTGTGGGGCTGCTCTCCAGCCTCTCATCCCCCAGTCTGTATGTATAGCCAGGGTTGCACCATCCCAGGTGCAGAATCTAACATTTGCTCTTGTTAAACTTCACGTGGTTGGTGATTGCCCAGCTCTCTAATTTGTCACAATCTCTCTGCAAGGCCTCTGCCCTTGAGGGAGTCAACAGCTCCTCCCAATTTAGTATCATCAGCAAACTTACTCAATATATCTTCAACTCCTACATCCAAGACATTTATGAAAACGTTAAAGAGAACTGGCCTTAAAATGGAGCCTTGGGGAACCCCACTGGTGACTGGTTGCCAGCCTGATGTAACACCATTTACTATAATCCTTTGAGCCCAATACAATTAATCTTTTTTATTTTATTTTTTTTTTCCTTAGCTTTTTGAACTTTTGGTTTCTTTATAAAACAGAAAAAAAAATGTAGGAAATGGTTTTTACACTTAAAAAAGGTATTTTGTTCTTTCAAATCCTGCAAAATTCTGTTACTAAGAATAATGAGAAACCCTGGAATTACTGTTGCTTTTTTCTTTCTTGAGAGTTTTTATTTTGAAACAGGTTGGTTTTAAAGTTAACAGAAATAAAAGCTGTCAAATGCAATTCACAGCACTGCTGTAAATTAAACAATTGTAAAATGGATTACTTCTGTCTCTCAGCATCATAGAGCTGTACGTCTACCAGTAGAAGGTAACGGAAGATCTCATAGAAAAATTTGGCTTGAATTAATCAACAGAATCATAACATCACATGAAAATGCTGAAATCTAATACCCAGCATTGTGCCTTCTAATTATTTTTATCCTTCTCCTTTAGAAATATTATTTTTCCAGCTGTGTATAATACTGCTTAAGACATTTCATTGACAATTATGTATATTACTGACTACTGACGACATAAGACCATAGCATATATTAGAATGTAATAAATAAATAAATAAATAAAATAAATAAAAAATCACCATAAAATGTGTTTTGAGTTTTAAATGATAATAGTATATTCACCTATTGTATAGATAATGAACCAATTTTGAAATGGATTCTCTAATTGTTAGTGTTGAATGGCACCCCAGTAGCAATTATCTTCTGAAATAATGAGCAACCTAGATATGAATGTGTGACAGTCAATGAAGATGATAAGTAAATGTGTGACATCTTGCTGAAGTGTAATAGAATGCTGGACACAGATTTATGATAAAATATACTGTTTTCCTTTTGAATAAAAAAGGACCTGTAGATTTTCCCATCTTAGGGAGCTCTGAAAGCAAATGCAAGTGTCATCACTAAATAATTCTTGCTTCCCTGGAATTGAGAAACCAGATATGTCCTGATATGATCTTTAACTACTCAGTTCACTGTGGATCAGTGATAACTGCACACTGAATATAAGGAAATAAGTGGCACATAATTAAGTTTTTCAAATAAAACTAATTAGAAGAAAAATAACAACAAACTAATACATATGAAGGTGTTGTAATTAAAAAGAGGAGGAGAGATAATCATACAATGATAATTAAATGACGTGGTAATGACAGACGATGCTTGCTAACTTTGTATTTCTTTGCTTTGTTTTCTTTTTTTTTTTTTTTTTTTTTTTTTTTTTTTTTTTTTTTTTTTTTTTTTTTTTTTTTTAAAGTTTCAGTTTTTATATATTCTCACTGAATTAACCCCAGGTGGAAATTCAATTTTCTACCAAGTACATATGGACATTTGCTGCAATTTTTATTTCATTTTTCATCCAACAAAGACAATTATCTCAATCCTTGGGGCTCTTTTAATGTGCATTTTGATTCTGATATTTTTAGACTTCTAAGAACAGAGGAAAATACTAATATCTGGAAAATACAAATCAATTCCTTAAAGATGACCATGTTTCCAACAGACAGAGTATGACTTCTTAGATGTGTGAGTGCTTGAAATTAAATGGGCAATTAGTGCTTATCTTTCTTACATAGTTTGTGCAAGTGTGTATCTCACATTTGGGAAACTAAGGATAATCTCAGAAATCTTGTTAATCCATTCTCATTAAGTTAAATTGCAAGTCCGAGAAAATTTATTTTTTTTTGTATTGTATAAAGCATAGAGATGGTAAGGATTTTCTTTTTTTTTTCTTCTTCTTTTTTTTTTTTTTAATTGCAATTCTCTTTCCAAGCATCTATGACATCAAACTTTGCACGTTTGCTTCCAGGGTAGCCATTCAGAAAGCCCAAACTGGAAGCCCAGGTTCATGAACACTCAGCTGGCAATGATGATTCTTGTCCCTCCTTGTAAAAGAGGGGCTACTATACCATAAATTGAAGAACAACAACAACAACAAAAAAACTCACTGAGGGAGGAAGAAGAGTATTGAAAAGGAAGCTGGTAGGAGAGAGTGTTGAATAATGAAGATCATGAGGACTTTCCTTCATGTGAACCTCAGATCAAGCTCCAGTTCCTGTTGTTTCTTTCCAGCATCCCATGCACTTGCCCTCTTTGCTTGAGTAAAATCTAATTCTACAAGAAATTGCTCTTTCCCTTACTTATGCTGCAGAACATAGTTTCTTCTTTTAAAATATCCTATAGATCAGGATTGATGCAACTCTCCAAAACATTAAACTATTCACACAGAATATCGCAGGCTAAGGAGGCAAAGGAACTTTGTTTGTTTGTTTGCTTCAATGCCTAAGTTCTATGAAAACAAAGATTTCATGTAAATACAGGCTGCAAGCTGATACTTTGTTTTTAATTCAACTCATAAATCAGTGAGTTACTATTGGTGAATAAACCTTACTTGTACACACCTAATGTGTGTAGTTCTTCAAAAGACCTAAAAGATTTGTTATGCCTCCTTGTATCTGACCACAGTTAATCTTACATGCTCTTTAGGGCACTGCTGAGCATTTACATAATGTTCTACCTAAGAAGCATTGTAATACTTAAGTGCTGTAAAGTAAAGTTATTCCAGCTGTCCTAAGGGGACTCCACAGAGTCTGACTGGCATAATTATGACATTATTTGTTCTTTCAGATTCAGACACTGAGAGTCTTAAGATTTCAGATGACCAACCTTTTTTTAAAACATTTTTCAAAACTTTTGTCCTCTAAACATGACCTTGGAAAAGAGAAACTGTTTTCTATAAAAAGTATTTGGAGATATATATATATATATATGAAAATGCATATGTATGTACTATATACACCTACACGTATACACACACACACAATCATATATATATATAAAATTTGGAAATAAAGACATAAGGTTTTACTACTGTCATGGAAGCATGTGAAGAAAAAACCAACCAATTTTCACTGTGTGTGAGTTCTCAGAATCACAGAATCACAGAATGGTTGAGGTTGGAAAGGACCTCTGGAGGTCATCAGGTCCAATCTTTCCACTTGGGCAAGGCTACCCAGAGCCAGTTGCCCAGCACTATATCCACATAGCTTTTGAATATCTCCACAGATGGAGCCTCCACAACTTCTTTGGGCAACCTGTTCCATTGCTCAGTCACCCTCATAACAAAAAGAAGGATTTCCTGATGTTCAGATGACACCTTCTGTGCTTCAATTTGTGCCCATTGCTTCTTGTCCTGTCACTAGACACCACTGAAAAGAGTCTGGTTCTGGCTTCTTTGCAGAAGAACTTCTTTCAGTTGTGTATTAAATTTGCTGTTTTGTGTCATTAAAAGAAGGTTAAGAAGAAATGGCACAGAATATCTATATTTCATACATATTCAGAAATGAATAATCCAACTTAAATGAGAAAAACAAGCTCATAAGGTGTTTTGTTGTTGTTTCTTTGATTTTGATTTTGTTTGTTTTGTTTTTTTTGGTTGTGGGGTTTTTTTTTGGTCTTAAAAAAAGATTGATTCAATGAAGCTGGTTCTTGACTTTTATAATTTTGATTAAAGAAACAGAAAGCATCCATATTGATAATACTGAGCAACGACAGGCCTTCGAACAAATTAAACGGGAGATAGTTCATGCAGCAGCCCTTTGGCCAGTTTGGGCCGGACCAGATGTAAAAAATGTGCTCTACACCGCAGCCGGGGAGAATGGCCCTACCTGGAGCCTCTGGCAGAAAGCACCAGGGGAGACTCGAGGTCGACCCCTAGGGTTTTGGAGTCGGGGATACAAAAGATCCGAAGCCCACTATACTCCAACTGAAAAAGAGATATTAGCAGCATATGAAGGGGTTCGAGCTGCTTCAGAAGTGGTTGGTACTGAAGCAAAGCTCCTCCTGGCACCCCGACTGCCGGTGCTGGGCTGGATGTTCAAAGGGAGGACCACCTCTACACATCATGCAACTGATGCTACGTGGAGTAAGTGGGTCGCGCTGATCACACAACGGGCTCGAATAGGAAACCCCAGTCGCCTGGGAATTTTGGAAGTGATTATGGACTGGCCAGAAGGCAAAGATTTCAGAATATCCCCAGAGGAGGAGGTTACACTTGCTGAAGAGGCCCCACTGTATAATAAACTACCAGAAAATGAGAAGCGATATGCCCTGTTCACTGATTTACAATTAATAATAATAATAATAATAAATGCACTAACCTTTTCCATGAATATGTCATTAAAAGTAAAAGGTGGCAGAATAGAACTTTCAGATGATCAGATAATTATTGAAATGTCCCGTTAGCAGATCTAGTAAAATAACTCTGGCATTTATTAGCAAGATGAAAATCATATAAATATTACATTTAGTAACTGAATTGTTAAGTCTTTGCTTTCAGTGTCTCAGTTTGGTAGTTCTTATTCTCATCACTTCCTATTACTTTTCCATTTTAGAATTAATTCAATAAAGATCAGATTACTTGACCTAGAGAGATGCCATGAAGATTGTTTATTTACTCAAGGTTTCAGTGGAGGCAGACTGTGCAGGAATGACTTTCACTCAGATGTTTGTATGTCCCACTCATTTCCTTAAAATGGAGAAGTGCACAATATGCAATGCATACAAAACAGCACTTTAAAATAGAAGTTTTCCTTTAAATAAAATGGAAAATACAAAAAACAAATTCAGTTCTTCTTTTTATGAGTCATGGTACTGTATCTCTGAGACTTGCCAGTAACAACTTAAAACTCCTAGTTTAGTTTATACATCCAAATTATACATTTTCGTGTGTGTATGTGCTTAAATTCTAGAAGTATACAAGATTAAGAATGTCTGCTATACCTTGGCACCTACAGGTAATAAAATCTGTTTCTGGCAGATTACCCAGTTTGTTAATTACCTGAAAAAATGGTTTAAAAGAATTTAATGCCTGTTAAAACCTGATAATTTTAGAGCAAGCAGTAAGTTAATTCTTTTGCCTGTAAACACTCTCTATGCAAATAAAGTTTATGCCAGTGTTATAAAAAAAAAAAAAAATAGTAATTTTAGAAACCTGAGTTGCTGTTTGCCACATGTGACCCAAGAAATGTCAACAAAGACTTCAGAGTACTGCATTACTCCAGAGAAAAGGAGTTTGGTGCATGATTAGATATGATTAAACAATATTCAGGTAATGGGATAAACTATTCTTCATATGTGCTGATAGATACCACATATAGCAAAACTAGTCAGTTTTTTTCCCTAAAATANTAACTTTGCATAACTTTGATATGAACTACCTGAACTTGTGTTTATCTCTGAAATAGGATGCTGGTTTAAGTTTACAATATATAAAATTGATGTTTTTTAATTACTAAACTACTGTCTGTAGTACATTTCATGTTTTGTATGGTGACTTGGTATGTGAGTAATTGAGAAGAAATATTAATACTTTCATAGTGTCTGTATAATTCCTTTGACGTCATTTTGTCGGGTGGTTCTGAAGTAAGAAAAAATAATCTTTTACTGTTCATTCATCCTCACACAATTGTTTATTACTCAGAATCAAATCCTACTTACAAAATTATTTACATAATATTTTGTGTTAAATTGGAATAGTTCAGTCTAATTTTTTTGAATTGATACAGAAGGGTATAGGCTAAGTGTGTTCTGCTCTGGTAGTAGATCTGAATGAAACGCTGTAGTGGTAAGAAAGAAAGAAGTGTAATGGAAATGGGAATGGGAAGAGAAATGGGAAGGAGCAACCAGAAAGGGGAAAGAGATATGGGAAAATGGGAAAAAGGAAGCAAGAAAGGAGAAAGGAAAGGGAGGAAAATTAGAAAATTTAATTATCTTTAATGATTACATGGTAGAATAAATATCAGACATCAGATTATACTGATAAGTATGCCACATCTATTTATTACACAACCGAAATTATAAAGATTCTTATACTTGATTCACATAAAAAAGGATATCTAATATTTTTTATTTTGTTTGGGATTGTTTTTTAATTCATATATTTGTTTTTGAGGAGAGAATTTACTTCTTAACAATTTTATTGCAGGCAAAACTAAGTGGGCAAAAATAAAATTCTTTCAGTTGATGTGTAGCAAAATAAATAAATAAATAAATAAATAAATCTTCATGCAGCAAAATGGGTCTTAGGAAGAGATCTTTCCCTTTAGATTATGGCACTTAACTTTTAAATTAACATGGATCAGATTTCAGTTTTCCTGTGGTAACTTCAAAGAAATATAATTTCTCATTAGTCATTGACTGACAAGAAGTTTTTACAAGCATTTCATCTATAAAAATACAAAATATGAAGTGATCAGTTACAGGAACAGACAGATGCACAGTCTTCTAAGTAGCCTTCTACACGAGCATAATAGCAGTCATAGCTACAATGTTTTGTATTTATCCATCAACTACCTGGGTGACAAAGTCAGCCTGTGTAAATAAGAATCAGAGTACAAGGTTATTTCTTAAGGAATTTTCCCTGAATATCCTTTCCACCTTACTCTTTCCTTGTTTGGTTTAATGGTGTCTTGCATCTGGATTTCCAAATGCATCTCTGAAAGCATTTTACCTACACACATACATGTCACGTATCTGTAAGGCATCCCACATAGTTTTAACTTGTTTCCTTTTTGTCCTATTTCAAGCAAAAGGAAAGGGATAGTGATAAATGATTTATCTGTTCACACATATAAACAAATAATAAAATGTTTATGTTCAATTATGCATCTGATGGTATAGTTACTTATGAACAAACTCCAAGGATGTTTTCAATTCTTTTTTCTTCTGCTTAATTTTTTAATGACCTTTCCTAGATCTGCCACTTCAACTTTTGATTTTTGCTCAGCCACAGAGCTGAGTTATTTCCAGTAAACAGATCTTTTTAATGAGCTGGCTGATATCATTATGTTGTCTTTGTGAAAGTTCATAGCTGATTCTCTGATACATCTGATTTTAATGTGTAAAAAAGAGCAACTCTCCAGTGAATATCAGCAATTGCATGTTTCTGACCAACATTATGAAATAAAAGCTTGATTTATTAAGTAACTTTCAAATAACTTTTGATTATGCAAGTTTCTGTTGATAACTTTAAATTAATACCATCTTAATTTCCTTAAACCTCTTTTCATACTCATAGAGTTACTACTACGAGTTATCTTGTATTCTATAGATACAGAGATTTAATACCACAGAGATGGTTTGCACTCACACAGAGATTGCACTATGATTTATTTTGATATCAGTTGATTTTTTTTGTGTTTTTTTTTGGTTGTCTTGAAGACATTAAATCATGTGCTTATTTCAGCTCAACGATTTATAGTAATGTGACAATACTGGACTGGATATTCAATCTTAAAATCGAAAAAAAATGAATTAGAAAGAGTAATTTTTCTAAAATTGAGGAAGTAATATATATTATTGACAGAAACCTTAATTCATCTTTTCTTCTCCCTCTCGGGCACCAATATGCATAATAAGTCATTTCCAATCTCATTATTTAATATGTGCAATAGTGCCCAATACTTTTAAATGATCTTTAAATGTCTAGAATTTAATATCTAAATAAGACTACAGTTCTGTGACAGATATAGGTATTATAGCACTGTAATATATGTAATTAATATAGTTAAACTACATATATATATGTATTAAGTATTACGTTTTTATCATAGGCGGACCTAGATACACCTTGTGAATTTTTCTTTTTAATGTTTTGGTTTTCTAATAAAACACTGCTTTTCAGTTGTATCTTTCACAGGATCACTAGATCGTGGATTTTTGCTATATCTTTTTTCATTTTGCCTTTTACTTGGATTTTTTTTCATTAAATTCAGTTATTCAAGATCAGTTATTATTCAGAAAAAGGTAATGGGAAAATTTCTCTAAATTTATCCAATTTCTCCAAAGACCAGACTTCCTTTGGTTCTTTAAAACACTTTGTAGAGAACCTTTAATTTTGTATGCTGCAAAGAGAAACACACAGATATTTTTTATAAAAAAAGGTCATTCTGAAATCTTTTATTGTTTTGGCAGTAGTGCATCCAAAACTGGGAAAATTGCAATCTCTTGCAAGTCATGGTTATATATGCATGATAGACTCCTGATAGGCACCATCAGTTTTTTGTCTTGATAAGAAAGTTTTAACCCAGGATTATAAAAGTTGAATGGAGTCTTTGTATGATTGTTCTGTCCAACAAATTATATGCTTTTATTTGTCCTGCAAATATTCACAAAATAATGTCCCAAAAATGAATAATAAAAATAAAAAATAATTTAGAAATAAATTGAATGTCATATCAATTATCATAATTATCACTTATAATAAATTCTTATTTTTCCAAGCTGTTCAGTTTGAGCTAAAACTATATATGTTTTAAAAATCAATCAATCAAACAAACAAAAACAAACAAACAAAAAAAAAAGTGGGAAAAATGAGATGTTTAACTTGCTATCTCATTTTTTCTATTTTGTATCATTCTCTGAATAAAAAGATACATTTAAATCAAATTAATATTTGTCCCTCATGCAGCTTTGCTTATGAGGACCATTTCTGAAATTGCTTAACAGAGCAGTGGTCCTTTGGCCAGGGCCTGGAATTTCAATCGTATAAAATGTACAAAAATCCTCAGTCGACCAGATGAAACACATTATCTCTCCTCCCATTTGTCACAGAAAGTATCAAAACTATCTGTCTTGTAAGGACCACGGGCTGCACACACTGAAGACAGGTAGGAAAACAGATGGAAAGCCTTCAGACTTGCATGCACTGACCAGAAGAAATTAATGTTTTTTTGTTTTTCAATAAATCTGCTTTTTCTAGACAGTATTTGTTGTTCTATTAGCATCTGCCAAGTCAAGAGTAAATAGCTCAGAATACAGACTTTTCTCAGGAATCAATTTATTAACAAACAAACAAAAAAAGTGTCCCTACTTATGTCTTCCCATCCTCATATTATTATTCTGGTTATTCTGAAGACAACCACTAGAAAACATCTAGACAACCATAGCACCCACAGGACTGTGGACAGTAGGAGGGGCTTGGGTAGGCTCAGGGACTGGTGGCTGCTGCAGCCAGATTAAGACCTCAGTGCCTGAATGGCAAAATAGACATAATCTATAATAAGTGCATTACAGCAAAAAATAGTGGTCAGCTGATAACAAAAACTAGTGAGTTTCATAATATTTCTAATTAGTTTGAGAATGTCTAATTCAGGTTGAAGTATACTATAACATTTCTAAAGCTAGAATCCTGGCTGGGTAAAGCTACTTACAGCAAACTTCCCAAATTACAGCATCTAATCCTAATCTGACCCTAAATTTTGATTGTTCAAGAAATATAAAATAATAATAATAATAATAATAATAAATATTAATAATAATGTGATGACTGGTATCCATTTTATTTTAATCTAAATTATTTGTATCTACAGGCAGGGGTTGGAATACAGTTTTCTAATGGG
>VXAL01002007.1:54601-75015 GCA_013399475.1 Chauna torquata
GTGGGAAGCCCACGCAGGACCCGTTCGGGAAGGACGGCATCCCGTGGGAGGGACCCCACGTTGGAGCAGGGGAACAGAGAGCGACCATGAAGGAGCGGCAGAGACGAAGCGATACGGACTGACCGCAACCCCCATTCCCCGTTCCCCTGTGCCGCTCGGGGGGAGGAGGTAGAAGAGGGTGGATGGGGGGAAGGTGTTTTTAGTTTGCTTTTAGTTTCTCACTGCTCTAGTTCGCTAGTTATAGTAATAAATTATACTAATCTCCCTATGTTGAGTCTGTTTTGCCCGTGACGATAATTAGTGAGTAACTTGCTCGTCCTTATCTCAACCCTTAAGCCCTGGTCCATCATATTTTCTCCCCCTGTTTCTTTGAGGAGGGGAAGTGAGCGAGCGGTTGTGGTGGAGGCCGCCTGTTTAGCTGGGTGAAACCACCACAACCAGAATAAAGACTATTTTGATTTCAATTCCTCAGTAAGCAGGATGTTTTTCTTTCTAGACTTCCTAAATCAATGGTCAGAATCATCCCTCTGAAAAACACAGAGACTTTACCAGTGGAAAGAATATGACTATGCCAGGATATCTTTAATTTCAAGGATTAAAAAATGAGTACAGCCAAAAATATCATTTGTAATCCACATTAAAGTAAAAATAACCTTCAAAAAATGAAGTTCTTTGTCTGCTCCCCAGACCTGAGAGGGTATAATAATTTTATGTGTGTTTTCTTCATCCTGGGTTACTCTGATTTTGTATTTGCCCATGCATAATATTATTTCTCAATAGCTATTTGCTTCTAGTTGGGTCAAGATGGTTTCAAATTTTCTGGATTTTGAGTATGTGTTTCTTGGAGAACTGATTCAATTGTATTGATGATATTTTACAAGATTTTTCATAGTGAAAATGGAATGCATAAAAAAAAGATTTCTGAAGATGGACTAATCTATTCAGCTAGATTTCTAGCTGTTCTATTAATTCCTTTGTAATGACTGAAGCTTGCAGAACACAGCTAATCTTCTACAATCTGACTGAACCTTTTGCCAAAGGAATTCATTACTCTGATGAGATACACCATAGTGAAAACACTGTTAGTCTTGCCAGTATAAGTCTAGATTTATATAGTTTTTATATTTCTGTAGTGGGTTTACATAGAAAATCTTGGGTTGTGGGAGTGGGCAGTGACCTCTGTGAGAAAAGACCAGGGGCAGCTCCTGTGCAGGACATAGCCAGCTCTAGCCAGCTCCAAAATGGACCCACCCCAGGACACAGCTGAGTCCATCAGTGAAGCTGTTTGTCTCTGATAACATATTTAATAAAAGTTAAAAAATGTGTAGCAGCTGTGAGAGAGAAGAGAAAAAATGTGAGAGAAACAAACCTGAAGACACCAAGGTCAGGGAAGAAGGAGGGGAAGATGTGCTTCAGGCACTGGCATGGAGATTCCTCTGTAGCCCGTGGAGGAGACCATGGTGAAGCGGGTTGTCTCCCTGCAGCCCAAAGATGTGATTCACAAGCAAAATCTTAATCAAAATGCAGTAAAAATACTAGGAAACTTGTGATCTTAGTGTTCACTTACATGTAATTTAGGAATTAACTCACTCTACAGTGATCATATTGTAGAGATTATCACAATACATTCATGGCTTTCCAGAACTAGACCAGTTTACAATGTGGTATTATATTGGATTTTGAACAACATGACTGTATGTTTTATTGAGCTGAGACATAAGCAATCCCATAATATCAGGATTTTTTTTTTTTACTGAAATAAGATCACATTTTGAGCTATTATTACTGAACTGAACTGTTCAACAGAATTTACTGTTTGAATATGGAGTGCCAAATGTAAACTAAATGCCAAAAGATATCCTTATTGTAAAGTAAAACAATGGTTACATGGGATGTTCTAGAATTTGTACTATGCTTTTATTTCATATTTTAGGTTAGCATTTAACTCATTCCTCAAATATGGACAAATTTTTATAGGGACTTTCCACTTAATTTCCAAGACCAGAAACAGATTACAATTTTTCTAAATAAACCAGATGATCTCTTGTGATTACCAGTCTTTTTCTGAGATACTAAACCCATCCTATTCAAACTGACTTTCCATCAGCAGCATGTATGACATTGTCAAGACTAGGGAATATAAATGCACTTCTCACATCTCAAGTCCTTATTTCACATCTTGATTTAAGATCTCTCTCCTACCCTCATGACTTGATTTTTCAGACAGCAAACCAGAGAGGAGCTAAGCCGGGTTCCCATAGGTTGCTAGTCTGAAAAGTCACAGGAAGGGAACCCAGAGAGCATCCTGGAAGTATATCGCAGCCGGTGTTGACACAGTGATGGCCATTAGGTCTATCTGACCTAGCATAGCTATGAGAGACTAATTCATTGCTTTTTCCCTAAGGGAAAAGATTCTATTGTACAGTCTGAAGTTTAAAGGCAATAGTGATTCTGTATCGGATACAGATACATTGGTTAAGAGAGATGGCCAAACACAATTGTAATATTCCTGTTTTCCCCACCTACGTATCACTTTTTTAAGTAACAGATGGGAAATATATGGCACTAGAGGAAATAGCATACATTTTATTCTCATCTTTGCATCAAATAACAGAAATTCTTCTCTGTCTGAATTGATTCTTTTTCAAATGACGTAATCCTTTAGAATTATTCATTCTCTTTATTGTGAGGATTTCACAGGACTAGACAAATATCTCATATGTATATCTGATTAATTTTGATCCAATTATGTATTTTATAATCTGAAGGGTGGAAATTATATTTACTAGGAAATAGACCAGAGATGAAAAATATCTCTAGGGTTTAGAGGTCTCTGACTCCAGTCCAGATTGCAATAGTTTATGTCTGCATTTATTTTCTTTGCTTACAAAAAGTGGTATTGAGCTAGGAAACTAAGAATACTAGCTCTTTGTATATCTAGTGAAGTCAGACTCAGCAGACTGGCAAGATGAAATAAGAATGCCATCAAAACCTATTGTGAGAAAAAGCTACCCTAGGTAATTAAAAAGGTGAAATTGAGGGCTGATTTTGTGGCAAATTCTTTGCACAGAACCACCTGAACAAATCTAGTGCTATGAAAAATTAGAGGATTACCTTGTGCAGAAGAATGGCTTGCTGGTGGCTCTAAAACTGATCTAAGCTACCTAGGCCCTCAGCAGGCAACTTGCTGACAATTTTCTTTGAAAAAGAGCATGGCCAGAAGAAAATAGGAATATAAATGAACCACTTTTTTTTTTTTTCTACATGAATCCCCAGCTGCTGTCCTAGTCTCTAAGCACTGTCAACTGCAGATGTAAATCAGAGGAGCCTGTTGGCATAAGAAAAATAGTTCTGCATTCCTTGGCCACTGGGTCAGGGTAGGTTTTAAATTGCTTTGCACAAAGTTTTAGCAGGTATCTAATCTAGCTGTCAATGACAAGCAAGCATGATATTTCATTTTCTAAAATATGAATGCATGTATGTATCTGAATGTATGAGAAAGCATTGAAATCATTCTGTCTAAGCCCTTTTGTAACACATGTAACTCATGAGTAAAATCCGTACAGGCCACAACTCACAAACATCTGCTATTAAAAAAAAGTACAACTTTAGAACTGTTATCTTTAAAATAACATTAGAAACTTTCACTGGATTTTTTAGACTTTATTAATAATGATGGGATTAAAGTGGACTATTTGAATCACTGTTAAGATAGAATTAATGATTTGAGCTGTCTGGTCAGAACAGTTAAATGAAAGCTAGTGAATTATAAATGGGCTCAGAAGAATAGAGACAGTAGTACATGAACTGAAAGATATCGCTAAAATCTATGAAGGGTCATTTAAATTTGTCTACAGCTATTATATCATTTTCTTGTTAATTTCTAATATCTATCACAATGAGTTATACATTACTACATATATATATTTTTAATTTTGCAAGAAAAAAAATCCCATTAATTAGAATATTGTATGAGAAATCTAATCAAACTAGATCTTTCCTAGCTTCTGCCTTTTACTCCAGAAGGCGATACTAACTGGTGTTCCGTATTTTTATCATTTATTATGTGTTACCAGATGAGCTACTGTATGCACACAAAATATTGCAAGTTCTTTACAAGCAGGTTAAATTAAAAGAGAAATTAGTCTTTCCTGGGACTTGTTCTAAAAATATGTTCAAATAAATGTTGATATTACTCCTGGCATAACCAACACTTAGGAATATGAACTCTCAAATGATAATTATTTAAAAGAAATGCCTTGCCTGAAACAGATTTGAAATATATCGTAGCTATTTGACTTTATAACTGTTGAATGTTACATAAATATATGCTTACCTCAACGTCAAGGAAGCTTGAGATCTTCCTGGATGAGTTCTTAAGTCATTATACTGAGTAGTTCCAGGTCATGGTAATTATTATTATTGTCAACAATTTGTATCTCTTTTCTTACCTGACTTTGCTGCTTGCAGTAATGTGTAGCTCGTGTTATCATAGCTTGCAATAGAAGTTAAGTACAATGCTAAAAAAGAAAACAAAACAATCAACAACAACAACAAAAAACATACATTTTTCATCAACAATCTATTAGTATGTGTTATGCTGGCAATAGGGTGATCCAGCAAGCACGTTGTGGAGAGGAGAGGAGAGGAGAGGAGAGGAGAGGAGAGGAAAGGAAAGGAAAGGAAACCTGGCCACTAAAAATCTACAGGGTATCTTTCAAAATGTTAAGATGTTTGCAAAACAAAATTAAGTAAAAGAATCTTTAAACAAAGTGATAGCTGGAATTACTGTATAGGATCTGCCTTGTCATCAAAGGTATAAGTTTAACATGATCTTTTTTTTTCCTCTTCTTAATGGTATAAGAAAACATTATTTTTTCTTCCTGCATTCTGTCAGTTCAAATTAAGTTCATGACTAAGCCTAAAAGACTTAGTGGCATATAAAGTTTACATCACGCCTATATAGGTAAGAAAAATATGTAAATAAATGTTGCTGCTGTAGCTATTACCTTAGTTCCTCTCTTGATCCTGATATACAATCATCCTCTATCATGAACATCTTGTACAGGGACAATTTTTTCATGGGTCCAAACTAAGACTTGTAGACAAAGCTCTGGATCTGGATCAAAACACCCAACCTATTAGTTTAGCATACTTTTATCCACATGTTTTCAATAACCTGTTTTTTGGTTCTTAACCAAATTACAGATATTTGATTATTTAAAAGTATTTGAATGAATGTTATTCTTTTTCTAGGTCAAGATTACTAGTTTTTCTAAGATCTATTTCTTTGAAGATGTATTTTCAAATAAATATTTTCAAAGAAATATATCTTTCTTTTCACTAAATAAAGCAGAAAGGATATATATTCTGTTGTCAGGTTACAATACTGAGGCTTCAAGTCTAATTATTTTTCACTTTCTCACATGAGAAGACTTCTTACAGTTGTCAGGGTAAATTCCAGATACAAAATTCAATGGAAGTCAATAAAGAGGCATCCTTTAATGCCAACAGAGATTTTATTTTACTGCATTTTTGTTTGAAAGAAAATTGAAAATCAAATGTAAAACTGCTTAGCTGGTGTATCACAATAATTGGTAATTATCAGTGTTTTTCTTCTTTCTTAGTTCTCACTTTCCCATTTGTCATGGTCTTGGCTGGGACAGAGTTAATTTTCTTCATAGAGGCTCACATAATGCTGTGTTTGGTATTTATGATGAGAGTAATGCTGATAACACACTGATGTTTTAGTTGCTGCACAGCAGTGCTTACACAGAGCCAAGGCCTTTTCATCTTCTCATGCTGCCCTGCCAGTGAGGAGGCTGGGGGTGCACCAGAAGCTGGGAGGGGACACAGCCAGGACAGCTGACTCAAACCAGCCAGAGGGATATTCCATACCATACGGTGTCATGCTGAACTATAAAACTGGGGTGGTTGGCCAGGGTAGGGGGGGCCGCTGCTCGGGGACAGGCTGGGCATTGGTCAATGGGTGGTGAGCAATTGCAGTGTGCATTACTTGTTTTGTATCTTCTTTCATTATTACTATTATTATTATTATTATTTTCCCTTCCTTTTCTGTCCTATTAAACTGTCTTTACCTCAGCCCATGAGCTTTTACTTTTTTTTCTTCTGATTCTCTCCCCCATCCCACTGGGTGGGGGGAGGGGGGGTGAGTGAACGGCTGTGTGGTGCTTAGTTGCCTGCTGAGTTAAACCACAACATCAATCTTTACTTAATTTCAAAATTATTATTTGATTGATAAGTACTGTAGTACTACATTTCCAAAGGTCTATGATAGAAAGTGATATAACTTTTACACTTGCTTTTGAAACCTGTCAATTAGTCAGATTTATTATTAATTAATAGATGTCAAGATATATATATATTTTTTTACTCTGATTTCTTAATCAAAATACAGGAACAAATGAAATGTTTTTCAGAAAATTAAATATAATGTTCCAACTTATTTAATTTCTATCAAGAAAAATTGTAGTCTCATCAAAAGAAAACATCATGTTATCTTGACATATGTATTTGCCACAAATATCTGTTAAGTTCCTGGTGTTAACTGGCATAATTTATATTAATTTCAATAATACTTTATTCATTCAATTACATATGAGTTCTATATTTTGCCTGAGCTTTGACAAGGGCAAGAAAATTGTGATTATAGAGATTATCCTAGTTACTCCTAAAATATTAGCAAAATATTCACTTCTACAACATGTTTGCACCCTAAGAAATATGGAAAATAAGCATCAGTGGTCAATAACTATTTCAAAATAAAAACTCTTTTTGAAAAGATTTTAAATACCGTGATTTAAAAATATATATGAATAAATTTCTTAGAATCTGTGTGTATGTTTATTGAAAGAATGCACTGTGGTATTAATACTTCAACCATCTTTCCCCCAGAGTCAGAAAGCAGTACTGCCTAAGCACTTATAATTTTTCTGTAACAATTATTAGGTCTACTGTTTCTATCTATAAATGGACCCATTTGTTCTGAAGTATTTAATGTCCTTCTTATTTTTTTTATTTCTGCTTGATTTATACTTTATACTGTTTGCAACTTTCTGATTTATCTAATTTTTCATTAGACACTCTGTGATTTATATTTCTTCTCTTCCATTTGTTTGCTATACAGTAAACTACCTTCAGTCCCTCTGTAATCTAGGATACATTTATAAGTCAGCATGCCTTTTGCCTGATAATGGACTTTGGACTTCATTCATTACATCGTTCATGGTCTCATTCATTATATGTTCATAAGGAGTTATGATCACTTAAGCCTAAGCTAAAATTCATTCTTAGTTCTATAGTCAATTCATAGAATCATACAAACATTTAGGTTAGAAAAGACCTTCAAGATCACCAAGTCCAACCATCAACCTAACCTACTGAGTCCTGCCACTAAACTGTGTCCCTTAGTGCCACGTCCACCTGTCACTTAAATACCTCCAGGGATGAGGACTCCACCACTTCCCTGGGCAGCCCATTCCAACGTCTGACCACACTCTCCATGAAGAAATTCCAATATCCAATATACACCTCCCCTGGCAGAACTTGAGGCTGTTTCCTCATGTCTTATCACTTGTCACCTGAGAAAACAGACCAACACCCTCCTCCCTGCAACCTCCTCTCCTGTAGTTGTAGAGAGCGATGGGGTCTCCCCTCAGCCTCCTTTTCTTCGGACTAAGAAGTCCCAGTTCCCACAGTGGCTCCTCATATGTCTTATTTTCTAGGCCCTCCAGCAGCTTTGTTGCTCTTCTCTGCACATGCTTGAGCACCTCAATATCCTTCTTGTAGTAAGAGGTCCAAAACTGAACACAGCATTCAAGGTGCAGACTCACCAATGCTACATACAAGGGGACAATCCCTTCCCTAATCCTTCTGGCCACACTATTTCTGATGCAGGCCAGGATGTCGTTGGTCTTCTTGATCACCTGGGCACTGCTGGCTCGTGTTCAGCTGGCTGTCAACCAGCACCCCCAGGTCCTTTCTAGCCACTCTTCCCCAAGCCTATACTGTTGTATGGGGTCGTTATGACCCAAGTGCAGCACCTGGCATTCAGCCTTGTCGAATATCACGCGATTGGACTTGGCCCACTGATCTAGACTGTCCAGATCTTTCTGCAAAGCCTTCCTACCCTCAACAGTCCTGCCTAACTTGGTGTTGTCTGCAAACTTAGTGAGGGTGCACTCAATTCCCTCATCCAGATCTTTGATAAAAATATTAAGTTAAACTGGCCCCAGTAGAGAGCCCTGGAGAACACCACTGGTGACTGGCTGACAACTGGATTGAACTCCATTCCGTGTGACTCCTTCAGCCCAGGTGAGACCCTTTGACCTGCCCAAGTCATTAGCAGACAGTTTCTCCAGGAGAATACTATGGGAAACACTGTCAAATGCTTTAATAAAACACAGGTGGACAACAACCACAGCTTTTCCTTCATCTACTAAGAGATCATCTTGTCATAGAATGAGACCAGGTTAATCAGGTAGGCCTTCCATAAACCCATACTGGCTGCACTTGGTCACTCGATTGTCCTGTATGTGCTTAGTGATGACATTCAAGACAATCTGCTCCATAACCTTCCCTGGTACCAAGTTCAGACTGACAGGTCTGTAGTTTCCTGGATCCTCCTTCCTGCTCTTCCTGTAGATTGCAGTCACATTTGGTAACCTCTGGTCAACTGGGACCTCCCTGGTTGGCCAGGACTGCTGATAAATTATTGAAAGTGGCTTGCTGAGCACTTCTGCCAGCTCCTTCAGTACCCTTTAATGAATCCCATCTGGCCCCATAGACTTGTGAATGTTCAAATGATGCAATAGGTCACTTACAGTTTCCCATTGGATTAAGGGTGCTTCATCTTGCTCCTTGTCACCATCTTCCGACTCAGGGGGCTGGGTACCCTGAGAACAATTGGCCTAATAAAAACTGAGGCATAAAAAGGCATTAAGTATCTCAGCTTTTTCCACCTTTTGCTACTATGCTTCCCCTCACATCCAATAAATGAGGGAGATTCCTCTTAGTCCTCCTTTTGCTGTTAATGTGTTTATAGAAGCATTATTTTTTTTCTTGTCTTTAACTGCACTAGCCAAATTGAGTTCCAGCTATGCTTTGGTTGTTCTAATTTCTCCCTGCACATCTTGACAACAGCTCTATAGTCCTTTTGAGTTGCCTGCCCCTTCTTCCAGAGTTCATAAACTCTCTTTTTCTTCCTGAATTCCTGAAGAAGCTCTCTGTTCAGCCAGATTGGTGTTCTCCCCTGCCAGTTTGACCTTCCTCTGCCAAGATTGTTTGGTATAGCTTTATCCTATGACAGATGAAAATTTTCATGTAAGGAAAGAGCAATTTATAATATGTAAAAAATCTCAAGATAATTTAGTTCTGTAAGCATAAGAAATCCAAGGTGTGTCATTCAAAGTGATGTCATTCTGTTCTCAAATGTGATTTATTAGGTTTTAGGTAGTATATATTGCCTCAAGTGTTCTCTATCTAGTAAGATTGATCCACACTAAAACTAAGATACTTCTAGTGTTATCACGATCACAAGCAGCAATACTTCCATTCTTTTCTGCATAGGGCAACACTTTTTTTCCATTTTGCTTTTTTCAGTCCTATCCATATTTTCCAAACTAATTTTCCACAGGTTTAATAGTTCAACCTTAAAATAATTCCTTAATCACTGTCTCATTTCCCAAATCTCCCTCTTATTGGTCTCCTTTGCTTGTGGGACAGAAATAATTTTGAAACACTATTCTTTGAGCTTACTAAAACCATCTGTGATCTCTGAAGTATCATCATCCAGTATCCTTAATCCTGATACAAAAAGTCACTGATTTTATGGCAGGATCACTACCTCATTCTTGCCCACTGACCTAAGAAATGTATTCAGTTTACCCTTTGTATAACATTATTTATAATCCTGTTGATAAATCTTTGTGTAGGTTTGATTGGGCTATTCCCATGTGGATACTTGAAGATCTGTTCTAGGCAAATACAATTGATGACTGAAATATATCTGGAGCTATAGTCATACTTTACATTTCCTTCTTTTCCTATGAACTAATTGTATTTTTAGAGTTCTCACTTTGATTTCCACAATGAGAAAGTGGAATAATTTTTTTTTTTCTGTTGACTATCCAACAATGCTATTACCTTTCTAAGTCTATGCAGTTCCTGTACATTAAGAAAATATATTTCTAGCAAGAAATTTAAATGTATTGAAGGCCAAAGACAGTATTTCATCAATGAGTAATCAAACAATTCAGCCTAGAGAGTCATTCAAACTTTTTTTACTAATCCCTCCAGAAGTCTTTTTGCTTCATCTCTTTGTTATTCTGAGAATCATTTTCTTCATTAAATTTCTTCTGCATTTTGCTAGGAGATGAGTACAACAGACTTTCACCTGATTTTCTGTTCTGTGAAACTGCCTGTCACTATAGTACCTAAATTAATTTAAGATTACTAAGAATGAAATTTATGTATGAAACTAAAATTAGCCAGACATGTATGTTCAGAAGTGTCTTCTTTCGGAGAATTTCCAGATCAAGTTGTTTTACTGCTAGGTTTACACTGGCAGGCACCAGAATGCTGAGATGTCAGAGAAATTCATAAAGTTAGGTGTGGAAAANTAATGAATCCCATCTGGCCCCATAGACTTGTGAATGTTCAAATGATGCAATAGGTCACTTACAGTTTCCCATTGGATTAAGGGTGCTTCATCTTGCTCCTTGTCACCATCTTCTGACTCAGGGGGCTGGGTACCCTGAGAACAATTGGCCTAATAAAAACTGAGGCATAAAAAGGCATTAAGTATCTCAGCTTTTTCCACCTTTTGCTACTATGCTTCCCCTCACATCCAATAAATGAGGGAGATTCCTCTTAGTCCTCCTTTTGCTGTTAATGTGTTTATAGAAGCATTATTTTTTTTCTTGTCTTTAACTGCACTAGCCAAATTGAGTTCCAGTTATGCTTTGGTTGTTCTAATTTCTCCCTGCACATCTTGACAACAGCTCTATAGTCCTTTTGAGTTGCCTGCCCCTTCTTCCAGAGTTCATAAACTCTCTTTTTCTTCCTGAATTCCTGAAGAAGCTCTCTGTTCAGCCAGATTGGTGTTCTCCCCTGCCAGTTTGACCTTCCTCTGCCAAGATTGTTTGGTATAGCTTTATCCTATGACAGATGAAAATTTTCATGTAAGGAAAGAGCAATTTATAATATGTAAAAAATCTCAAGATAATTTAGTTCTGTAAGCATAAGAAATCCAAGGTGTGTCATTCAAAGTGATGTCATTCTGTTCTCAAATGTGATTTATTAGGTTTTAGGTAGTATATATTGCCTCAAGTGTTCTCTATCTAGTAAGATTGATCCACACTAAAACTAAGATACTTCTAGTGTTATCACGATCACAAGCAGCAATACTTCCATTCTTTTCTGCATAGGGCAACACTTTTTTTCCATTTTGCTTTTTTCAGTCCTATCCATATTTTCCAAACTAATTTTCCACAGGTTTAATAGTTCAACCTTAAAATAATTCCTTAATCACTGTCTCATTTCCCAAATCTCCCTCTTATTGGTCTCCTTTGCTTGTGGGACAGAAATAATTTTGAAACACTATTCTTTGAGCTTACTAAAACCATCTGTGATCTCTGAAGTATCATCATCCAGTATCCTTAATCCTGATACAAAAAGTCACTGATTTTATGGCAGGATCACTACCTCATTCTTGCCCACTGACCTAAGAAATGTATTCAGTTTACCCTTTGTATAACATTATTTATAATCCTGTTGATAAATCTTTGTGTAGGTTTGATTGGGCTATTCCCATGTGGATACTTGAAGATCTGTTCTAGGCAAATACAATTGATGACTGAAATATATCTGGAGCTATAGTCATACTTTACATTTCCTTCTTTTCCTATGAACTAATTGTATTTTTAGAGTTCTCACTTTGATTTCCACAATGAGAAAGTGGAATAATTTTTTTTTTTCTGTTGACTATCCAACAATGCTATTACCTTTCTAAGTCTATGCAGTTCCTGTACATTAAGAAAATATATTTCTAGCAAGAAATTTAAATGTATTGAAGGCCAAAGACAGTATTTCATCAATGAGTAATCAAACAATTCAGCCTAGAGAGTCATTCAAACTTTTTTTACTAATCCCTCCAGAAGTCTTTTTGCTTCATCTCTTTGTTATTCTGAGAATCATTTTCTTCATTAAATTTCTTCTGCATTTTGCTAGGAGATGAGTACAACAGACTTTCACCTGATTTTCTGTTCTGTGAAACTGCCTGTCACTATAGTACCTAAATTAATTTAAGATTACTAAGAATGAAATTTATGTATGAAACTAAAATTAGCCAGACATGTATGTTCAGAAGTGTCTTCTTTCGGAGAATTTCCAGATCAAGTTGTTTTACTGCTAGGTTTACACTGGCAGGCACCAGAATGCTGAGATGTCAGAGAAATTCATAAAGTTAGGTGTGGAAAAGGATACAAATATGACAAGATTGTCTCCCTCTACAGAAACAAGTGTGCTTTCTAAAAAAGGCTGCCACCTGTGGGGATTGAACCCATGTAGCCCTACAGTCCTGTAAATACAGTATTGCTATCACTAGCAACGGGCAACAGACTCTGTATTACTCTAACAGCATAGGCGTCAGATTGTCAGACTTGCTTTGTCTGAACTTGTCTTGGCATGCTTAGAGCTCTATTTTAGCTTGTTCAACAGTAACAGCAATTGTCTAATAACCAGGTACATACTACCTTGTTTTAGTGTTGCTTAGTTTTGTATAATTATAAGGTGCAATGCCTGTCATTAATAATTTTGAAATAGATAGTTAACAGAGTTAACAGTTATTTCACATACAATGAAATATCTAGGACTGTAGAATAATAATACAGCATGAAGGAGTACAAGCCTGGAGTGGCAGTTGAAGATTATATCATCACTTCATCAACTACACTAAAAAATACACAAACCTTTTAGCTAGTGTAGATTGATAAATATTAAACATAAATACAGCTACACTAGCATTTAAATCTGCAGTTAAATCTCAGGCTTTTGAGAAGAATGGTACTAGAAACACCTCTGGCACATGAAAAAGAAGGTGACTGGGAACAGTCAGCAAGGATTTACTGGGGGTGAATCATTCTTGATGAACCTGACTGCTGCCTTCTCTGACAAAATGTCTAGGTTTGTGAGTGAGGGAAAAAGAGTGGAAGTCGTTTACCTCAGCATTAGGGAGGTTTTTGACACTGTCTTCTGCAATGGGGTGAGGGGGGATGTTACTGTCTGGATGGTCTAGACAAGCTGATGGCTAAAAAACCTGGTTGGTTGATCAGGCTCAGAGGGTATTGGTTAACATGCACTTTACTTGAGTTCCTGTGGTAAGAGGAGTACTCTCTCTATCCTGGGAACTATCCTGTTTAAGGTCTGCCTCTTGGAAGAGGCAATGGAGTGCTTGATCAAAAATTTGCAAATGACTCCAAATTGGGGCAAGATGGGGGTCAAGTTGATAGGCTTAAGGACAGGGCTACCTTTTACAGGGACCTAGACAAGCTGGAGGAATAGACTGACAAGAGTCCCATGAAATTAAAAAAGCATAATACAAAGTCCTGGCCTCAGGAAATGAAGACACTAAGCAATCTAGAACTGGTCTATTTATTGCAGAGGAAGTTTATTCAAGTTAAAGATTTATTCATTTTTTTTAACGCATATTTATGCTATTTCCTATTATAATACTTTAAACAGTTTCTCAGCACCCAAGTTAATAAGACATTTCAAAACTGACTCTGGAATCAGTTCATCTTTAAAACATTCATGACTAATATGTCAAAAACATTACATTATTACGATTTTTTTTGTTATTTACTGAATTTCCATTTCTATAGCCAACAGTTTCATAAACAGTTGAATAGTTTTATTAGCATGCATTCATAAAAGGACAGGTGAATCCTTAGAAATGTAATAACATTTATGAATTTTTTCATATTACTGAAAATGTGGGGCTAAATATTGAGAGATGCACGGTATCTTCAGCGCAGAAGTAAATTGTGTATTTGCAGTGCCTTCTAATTTCTTAGACATCTTGTCTTCTGCCGTTTCATAAGATTTTTGCTGAAATAAAGTGAAGTTGATTATTGTATATCAATATTAAATAGAACATAGTTCTATATAATTAAACTTATTTTGAATAATCAAACTACACAGATTACCTAATCCATGTAATTTTTAACCAAGCAAAGCACAAAACATACTAAATTCAAATACTCAGAGGTCAGTGCTGAACTTCCTTCCTTGGATGGGGCTTTACGGTTTAAAAAGAAGTATTTCCAAAAGCAAAGAGAAGCTGGAGCAGAAATCTCTGTAGTTTGGAACAGAAACATGCAGCTCAAGAAGATGATTCATCTGGAATGAAGATAAGCATATGAAAAGGTGCAATGACTTATCCTCAGAGTTGCCAACATTTCTTCATTGATTGCAGGGAAGAATGGAATGACTAACTTATACTAGAACCCTGGCTTTTAAATGACTTCTTATGTGAAATGAACCTTATACTTTCAGTACTTCAGACATTACGTTTCTTCAATCTTATTCTAATTGTCCACAATTGTTCGGATGTGGGGTGAGGGGGGTGTGGAGGATAGAAGGAAAATAAAAATAAACAAAAAGAAAGAATGGTGGGAGACTATAAGAACTATCATCTTTGTTATCTCTGATTTCATCTGTATTCAGGCTAGCCCATACTTGCTAGACAAGGGGACTAATGTATAATATATTCTTTCCTCCACTGAAGAATTTGGAAATCAATACACAAAAGAATATTATTATATGTAGACCAGAAAACTATGTAGGCATAGCAGAAGTCAACCTGAGAAATAATTAATTCCAGTATAACTTGAACCAGTGGAGTTATCTTAGTACTGAGGACAGAAAGCCTCCTAATTTGTTTGGGAATTAGTGTCAAAGCCAAAAAAGTAAAATCCAGTAATTCGTATTTTCAGTGCTTTACATTTTTTATTGTCATTATTGTCAATGGAAGGCATATCTTACCCTACAGGCACTCCAAGATTTTAATTCTTACTGAAATAGTTCTCTTCTGTGGTTTTCCTGGCTTTCGTAAATTTTACCTAAGTGTGGTTTTTTGTTGTTGTTGTTGGGTTGTTGTTTATTTTATTTTATTCTATTTTAAACAAGGACTTCACTGTGTTTTTGTATTGTTTTTGGTGTTCCTGGCCACTACGTTACCACAGTTGTTGCTGCTGGTAGAACTAAGAGCCTAAAACAATCAAAACTTCAAAAGTGTTGATAAAAACTTCCAAGCTAGCTAGCTTCTATGCAGCCAAGCTAAAGGGATATACTCATATCAGTATATGAGTATACTAAATATGCTAGCTGAGTCAGAAGCCCATAGTTCAAATGTAATGAAACCAGAATCAATAAAAAGCAATAGCAGCAAAGATTCAAATCGGATGTTACAACACCAAAAGTTTGTATTCCTTTTAATATTGACCTTCCAATCTTACACTGATTAGAATTTTATTCAAAATATATTCCTAGACATATTCCTGGAATATTCTTGGAATTCTTATTACAATGCAATATAAAATGAAAATTGGTAAAAAACACATAGTTAAATTCACAGCTAAGTTAAAAAAAAAAAAAAAAAGCTTATTATTACACCTTTGGTAATAGTTCAATATGTAACTATTATAATAATTAATATTTTCTCAGTTGACCCAAAATGTTTCAAGCAATTTCAACATGAGACTGATTTCTTTTCCCCTCCTCCATTCCCCCCTCTTTTTGACAGATACCCATGCAAATTTTGCTTCACAAGCTTCCAAGATCTAACCAAACCTCCAAGTGCATAAGACTACTTTCCATGTTCAGTTTCTTGCAGTCCACATTCAATGTATTTATACCAGGACTAGATGCCTGTTCAGTAATATTTCTCCTCAAAGAGAATAGGATATCAGATAAGAACTGTAACATTTCTGAGGTAATGGTCTAAAACGCTGAAATTCAGTTCAGATTGTACTGACAAATTGAAATGTGTACAGACTTATTTGAACCAATTAAAATGAAATATTAAATTCAAGACTGTAAAAATACCATAATGTACAATCCTCTCTGAATGAGCCCATTTGTACCACACAAAAATAGGAAGACATATGCCCATCAACTTTTTATCCAGTTGGAACAAAAAATATTTCTCAAGGAATGAAAACTCTAATTTTCATTAAACTTGGTGAAAGTGGAACAGATTTATAAATAGTTCTGTAACTTGGTTTATTATTAAGAATGTAAGTCTGTCATTAGCATAGGTTTGTTGAAGATAAATTTTTTGTGCACTTATGTTAATACACAACAAGAAAAATAGGTGAAATAAAGTACTATTATCTGCTGTGTATCCTCTGTAAGGATATGCAGTAAGACTTTTGCCAGGATTTTGGACCCCTCACCACAAGAAAGACATTGACGCCCTGGAACACGTCCAGAGAAGGGCAGCAAAACTGGTGAGGGGTATGGAACACAAGCCTTACGAGGAGCAGCTGAGGGAGCTGGGATTGTTTAGTCTGGAGAAGAGGAGGCTCAGGGGAGACCTCATTGCACTCTACAACTTCCTGAAGGGAGGTTGTGATGAGGAGGGGGTCGGCCTCTTCTTTCAGATAACTAATGATAGGACTCGAGGAAATGGCCACAAGTTGCGCCTGGGGAGATTTAGATTAGATATCAAGAAAAACTTCTTCTCTCAGAGAGTGGTCAGGCACTGGAACGGCCTGACCAAGGAGGTGTTGGAGTCACCGATCCTCGGGGTGTTCAAGAAGCACCTGGGCAAGGTGCTACAAGATATGATTTAGTAGCTTAGTGGGTAGTATTGGTGATAGGATGACGGTTGGACTAAATGATCTTGTAGGTCCTTTCCAATCTTGTGTTTCTATGATTCTATGATTCTATGATAGAAAAATAAGATAATACACTTATGCTTATCATACTTTTAAGGACAGGATTTAGAGAAGTAAGTGATCCCAGAGTGCTTTATAAAATTTTATTGATTATTTAAATGCTTTAAATATCATCTAAGTATTTGAAAAGGCTACTATTCAAAGTCATAATCTTCAAGCTCATCACTTTAGAAACCTTTGTGTTCAGATTTGTATTCATGAAAATGAAACTCTCATATAGTTTAAATGTTCATATAAATGGAAAGAAAACTCACTTTTTGTTTACAAGACTGATACACAGATGTTAGCAAATAGGGATTCATGCAGATTTCCTTCCTGTAAATGATTATGTCCATTACTTTGTTGAAAAGTATGCTTTATCCTTCTGTCCTACTAGAACAATAATTGATACATGTAATTTGCCACTACAAAATAAAGAATAAAAAGTATATATATATATAGTTTCTCTGTTACTTGGTGTTTAAATCAACACTCAATTTTTGACTGAAATAGAAGTGTTAGCTCAAACAAAAGCTATATACTTAATGGGGAAGTTGATGAGTTTCTGAGGTCTATATTAATCACATGATCAAAACAGATAGGTAGTGTTCCAGTTGACCATTGCAAGGTGCTGGCATCTGGGGGCTGCAGGTGTGGCCTCTCTGAGGAGAGGCCAGGGCTACCCTGTGCTAGACACAGCTAGTTCCAGCAGGCTCCAATGGCCCCATCACAAGCCATGGCTGTTTCCAGCAGCCAAGACGGTGGTGCCTTTGTGATAACATATTTAAGAAAGGCTAAAAAAATGCTGCAGAGCAGCTGTGGGGCAGGGAGGTGTGTGTGTGTGTGGGGTGCCGGGAGTGAGAGAAACAACCCTCCAAACACCAAGGTCAGCAAAGGACGGGAAGAGGTGCTCCAGGTGCCAGAGCAGAAATTCCATGGCAGTCCATGGAGAGGACCATGGTTGGGCAGACTGTCCCCCTGCAGCCAGTGGTGTACTGCATTAGAGCAGATCTCCATGCTGCAGCCTGTGTAGAGCTCATGCTGGATCAGGCTCCTGGCAGGAACTGCAGCAATTCTTAGAGGACACATGCTGGAGCATTTTGTTCCTGAAGGACTGTAGCCTTTGGAGAGGATCCACATTTGAACAGTTCGTGCAAGAACTGTAGCCTGTGTGAGGGACTCCACGCAGGAGCAGGCAAGAAATGTGAGGAGGAAGAAAAGGCAGAGAAGAACAATTATGAACTGACCACCATCTCCCATTCCCCATCCCACTGGGCCACTCAGTGGCAGACAGGTAGAAGAGTCAATAATGAAGGAGTAAAGTTGAGCCTGAGAAGAATAAGGGGTAGTGTGGAGGTGGTTTATTTTTCTCTCTATTTCTTACCATCCCACTCTCTTTTTAATTGTCAATAAAATGAGTATTCCCCAAGATAAGTCTATTTTGCCTGTGATGGTAATTGATGAGAGATTTCTCAGTCTTTCTGTCAACACATGAGCTTTTCCATCTTACTTTCTCCCCCTGTCCTGTTGAGAAGGGGGAGTGAAAGAGAGGCTAGGGTAGGAGAGGGTCTGGTATCCAGCAGTCAAACCCATCACAGGTGTCTTCTGTCATTAACATTTATTGAAATTCATTCAAACTATAAAATTCCATAAATGATTAACTGATTCCATAAATAGACCATGTTCTCCATTGTCTCCCTATTCACTTGCATCACTCAGAAAATGAAAAAGTCAGATTCTGACCTACTCACAAGTAAAGAATTATAGCTGTATGGCTTAAACAAAAGTAGCTATTTTGCAAGTTTCAGTAGCAAGGCAATCTACCCAGAGCAGTCCTATGTATTTATTTCACTCAAAATATATATGTACTAGTTTTCTGAATCAAGAGGTTCATCTGACTGCTTCTTGGTATTACAAGGTACTGAGAACTTCGGTTATGGTTTTTGTTTTTTTTTTTTTGGCATGATCCTCATGAATATTCTGTTCTGGATGTGGTACTTAAGTGTTTCTGAAAAGTTAGTTTTGGCCTGTTTATCTTGATATTCCAGCTATCATGCTGTTGTCCCTCAACATGGGCTGGGTTCACGTCCAGTGCACTAGAGCTAACAAGCATACTGAATTGAGGTCCACTGATTAATTTTTATTTCAAGTCTGTGCAGAATCAGGAGCCAGGTGATAATTCGCAAAACAAGCACACCCAGAGTTGAATGCCAGGCCTTTGATACAGTTTAAGAAGCAGGCATAGAATCACTCAATGGTTGTTTTTGGTTACATAACTTAGTAACAAGATTGCGCAAGCTAGATGCCAGCTCATTAACCTAAGGGTGTCACTCATTATCATGTCAGATCTCCACCCAGGGGTATGTATTTTATCACGCTAATTAAGCATAGGTTGCTCTAGAACATCCTTGCTTCTTCTTTTGTGCTGACATTAGCACATACTTGTGATTAGACAGTTATGCTTCCTTGTCCTTGCATTGTTCACTGTAATTTTTCATCCTCTGTTGACTACAATGTCTGTAAAATGTATCAGAAAGCATGGATGATATCTTCTTGATAATCTACAGTACAGGCGTCTTGCCTGATTTCATGAGGTTAGACTCTTCATAATAAATAGAGGGACAGGGGTACATCTAAACTTCTATATATATCTACATTGGACTGGGCTGAACCAGTGCCTTCTGATTGAGTATTGATTGATGTAAGGAGTGTTGGAAAGACTCAGTTCAGAGACTTCAAGGATCTTGTAAAGGTTAATTCAACATATGAGCACAGTGTACCCTGTCTACACTTTTTTTGTCATTATGCTTTCAGAATATTCTGCTGTCTCTGGTTTCTCATTCTTGAGCTTATCATCACTATTTCTACATTTTCTTTTTTGTTCCAAAATATTACCATAATTTTAAAATTTGAATGTTGCTCTTGTCTTTAATTTCATTTCCTCTTTTTTTCCTAGAATCTGACAGTTTCAGTTTATTTACTTATGCAAGTTCTTGAAATTTTTTATTTCTAAATATTGTTGTATTCTCCAGACTGATATTGCCAGTATCTGTATAATAATCTTTTATTCCATATATTTAGTAGGTTTTTTTCCGAATTTTTGACCTTTGTAGTACTTTGACTATGAAATACCACTGCATTTTCTCCTATCGATTTAAGTATATTGCAAATTTCTCATTTCTTTTCCTTAAAATTTTACATTACTTCTTCACTCCTTAAATGTGTTGTTCACAGCACTGCGTTATTTTTTTTTTTCTATTGTTGAGCTAAATCCTTCATTCTCTTGCAAATTACAAGATACAAGGTGTTATTCCACATTTCCTAGTACTAGAGAAATGCTAGTTGAAGTAGTCAGCCGACCTCATCAAAAGTAATTATTTATTATATAAATGTTACTTCTGGAAGAGTTGGGTTAAGTACATTAGATATGAATTCTGTTTTTTTTTTTTTTTTTTT
>VXAL01002007.1:75035-87141 GCA_013399475.1 Chauna torquata
TTTTTTTTCCTGGCAGAAAGAAAAGAATGCTGAAATGTGAAGTGTAAAGGGAAATCTTGTTGCAAATTTAACAACCTATCATTTCTACCATCTTCTTGCAGTCTCATCTGATCTCTTTCACAAGTGTGCTTGTCAGGACAGCTGTTTTATTTTGTCTTTTTGAAGCTATTGATATCATGCATTATTCACCCTTTGGAAAAGCATTAATCTAATAGCAATATATTTTCTATTAGTTGAAGAATAGTCAAAAGCGTCTAAATAGGTTCTGAAATATGGTTTTCAAGATTGCGACTATCAGACAAGAAAAAATGATTTGAGACTTCTAATCAGCCTGTTTATTTCCTACAGAATCTCTGTAGCTCAGTGTGAATTTTGGTTGTGAGGATCTAATTGGAGGAAAAACATCCATTATTTTGCAGATTGTGTCAGTCAGTAAGAATATCAACAAACCATGCTATTGCTTATTGTTCAACTATGCATGCAGACTGCCCACCATTAATAAAATCAAGAACTTTCAAAACATAATGAGATGCTCTTAAAATTCCCTTTATGTTGAGATTACCAGTTTTGGTTTCTGCACCTGCAAGATGTTATGCAATTGTGCATAAAAAGTTTTTTGTTTTTTTGGGGGTTTTTTTTTTTTTGAGATTTGTAAGCTGGACTTTAGCTACATGCTCTTTGTAACGAGTTTCTGAAATACTAGTACCTTTTTCTTCTACTTGCTTCTTTTGTATGTGCTCCCTTGTACCAGTGTTCATAATAAGTATTTTAGATTAATTCAGAAGTCAAAAACAGTTTTCCCAGCTGCTCTTCTGTAACAGTAAAAAAGATAATAGTTACATATGCTATTTGTAAGTTGATTTATTTCATAATTTAAAATATAAAACAACAAAAGATATGAAATGGTATTTGACATATAATAGGATTATTCAAGTAGACACTTAGGAAATCTCATTCATGCAGAAGTCAGTGCCACACTGGATTTTGGGATCACATATCCATGAAAACGAAACGTGAGCATTCAACAAAACACCTATACCTCTAAGGCAGTTGAACCCATATGCAAAAGAGAGCTATGATGACACTCACTCACTCAGCATTGAGTGCAGAACTCACCAGAGTTCTGTATATTAAGGGTTTTATATCTGAAGAAGATAGTTAATCAAGTCAGAACAGGATTTGCAATTGAGACGCCCAGGCCAGACAGTAAGAACTGTTGAACAGGAAGAAATTAGAATGTGTGGGAGTGGCTGAAATCCTCCAGTGTTACTGTGCTTCAGCAACACTAAAAAGGTGCAAGTCTCTGAAGCTGTGATTCAAAAGCTAAAATTATTTATAAGGGTTTCAAAATGATTTCTGGATGTAGACAATGAACTCTCTGAACTTCCTTGTAAAGGACAATAGAGTATGTGTTTAATAATCTAATAATTAAAGCACTTATCCAGGTAGTGAAAAAACTGGATTCAATTTATTCCTGTCAGAGTGGATTCATATCCCTTTTTGCACTTAGCAAAGAAGCCCATGCTGCAAGAAAGAGTGTTTCATGTTCAATCTGTGTTACCGAATGAAAAAAAGAGTACAAATTCAATGGAATCATGAGTACAGCCTGGAATGTGCTGTTATAAGCATATACACTGACTAAGGCAATGATACAACTTGTTTCTCCCCTGAAAGCATATGTTACATTTAATAGAAGACCTTTCATAGTTTAAAAGAAGCTGATAACATATCTGAAGCTCTCCCATGTCCCGTTTTAAATGACAACTGAGTTTGATTTGCTGGCATCACAAGTTTAAATTTAGTTTCCTAAGCTACCAGTCCAGCTTTTAGATGTTTAAATTATTTATGTAGAAGAAAGCATCTAATCAGTCATGAAAGCTGCAGAAAGAGGATAATATTCCTTGAATATTATTGCAGTTTGGTTTTAAAATATCTATGCTCTTTTTGTAGATTAATCAAAACTAACAGAAATGGTATTAACAGCCTATTAAATCAACCCTGTATATTTGTAATAAATTAGGTTGCTTACTAGATAGGCAAGCAACTTACATTACTAAGTAAGTAACTTGTAGTTACTTTCTAAAGGATTTAGGCAGACTCTTTATTCCCATATTGGAAATCTACCAGTGTAGCATTCCTGAAATTTCAGGCATGAAGAGTAACAGCTTGGATTACTCAGTGACTTATGAATAGCTTACTTGTAGGTGTCATCTGCAATACTTTTTAAAACAACCTGAATCACATCACATTTATATAGCTGTTTCCTCAAGTCACAAAAAGTGAATATATGTATTTTTATGGCTCAATGCATTCCTGTTGCTTGCATTTCTCTGTATCTCACATTGTTTCCTCACTAAAGTTATATGCATCAATAAATTATACAAGATCTGTTTCTCCTATTTATGAATATTTTTGCCTACAGATTTTATAGCCAAAATAATAATAAAAAGAGTAAAAAAATATTAATAAATAAATGTACTAGTTGCATTTTGTTTCACAATATTTAATATATTTTCTTGCTTGTTCAGCAATATTTTGCAGAACAGAAGAGAAATTGCTCGTTTGCTTGCTTGCTTACTTTTTCCCCTTTGATGAACTTTTGCATTTCTGAAAGCCACCCATCTGAGCATGTGGGCTGGCCATCAAAGCTCCATCTCACTGTCCTGTACACTGTCAAAGATTCAAGTCTACCAAAACTCATGAAAAATCTTCACTTTACATTTCTTTTAAAGTCATGGAGTTTTCAGTGAAACAGTCAAAAAACTGAAGTATTTATGGAGCCTAGGATACTCTTATTTTATATAGGGAACTGTAAGTCTTTACGAAGTGTGTCTGCAGTCCAGCTGATAGTCTGAAATCAAGAGGCCTTCAGGTCCTTCTGTAAGGTTTCTCATAATGAAAGACTAGACATAAAAATAAAAACATTATAACTAGTAGAACTAACTACTCAGAAAGCCCCAGTGCCCCCATTGTCTAGGTCTAAACATTTCTCTTCGTATCAGAAAGGATCAAACCTGCTTATGCATATATATTAAGTACAATCAGAAAGCGTGATTGAGTAGATAAGATGTTTCCCATTACCAGTAAAAGGCCATAGGCTTTGCACTGGGTCTCAGAACAACCTTGGTCCTGCATTGGCCTGATTGGATTCTTGCTTGTTCAGCTGTGGTAGCAACTTGGACGACTCGACTATCAAATCACTAATTATATTAACAATGAATTCTAATCTCCATATTTGCTCATAACCAAATATCTGTATTGGCCCATAAAAAAATTTTGACTATTAAAAAAAAAAAAAAAGGCCTTCAGTATGTAACTTGTGGAATGTGAATTTTACTTTTCATAAGAGGTCATCAACATCTCTTCTGTATCAGATAGAATATCTAGTAGAATATCTGATAGAATATCAGATAGAATATCTGACAGAATATCTTTTGTATCAGATAGTATATTTCCCCTCACGTCACTCCATAAATTATGTTATAGTACAAGTCAAGCTATGAAATCCTTTTACTTTATCAGAAACTGATTTGCAGTCCTTATGCCCCTTTGTTCCACCTGGGCATCGTATGTCCTCTGTTAACAGAATTTTCATCTCTTGATATCATAGACAGGGTTTTTTATTACATTTTTCTTTATCCCATTAATGTAACGATAATATTAATATATGTAGAAACAATTTGTTTAATAAACAGAGTAAACAAAGCAATGTACCTTTGATTAAAAGGTACTTATTAATTTAGTTGCCCAACATCTGCAGGTAAGTTTTCAGTGAGGGTGAAAATAAGTGTAAACAATCATGATTATGGTTTCATCTATGTAAAAGCTAGTTATTTAATCCCATCTCCCATTTCTGTTTTCTATTACTAAGTTGGGGACATTGGCTGGAACTTTTAATATGGAATTTGGATGTCTAGAATAGTCTTGACTGAACTGGCATTTATGCAGAATGTCTTACTTCACATTAACAAAGATCTACAGTTACCAATGGGTGGTTATACATTCCTCCCACCAATAAATTTACAACAAATGTTTAGAAATGAAGCGGTTGAACAATCTTTCAAATAATTGGAGATAACCCGTATGCAACTGCAACATTCTCTCTGTCTTTATTTTCTTGGGAAATTGAGGATATTATGAATAAAATATTTCTTACGGACATTGCTCATATCTGATTGAGAAACACTTCGCATCAAGACAGTAACAAAAATTAAAATAACACTGTCTTTAACAATGTGCTTTCATGAGAAGAGAAGAGAAGAGAAGAGGAAAGGAAAGGAAAGGAAAGGAAAGGAAAGGAAAGGAAAAGTAACATTAGTGGACATGGAGACTAACATTAGTGCTGTAGTTTAGCCCCACTAGTCAGCTAAGGACCACACAACCGCTTGCTCACTCCCCTCCCAGTAGGATGGGGGAAAGAATCAGAAGTAAGAAAACTCGTGGGTCGAGATAAAGACAGTTTACTAGGTAAAGTAAAAGCTGTAAGCACAAGCAAAGCAAAATAAGGAATTAATTCAATACTTCCAATTGGTGGGCAGATATTTCACCATTTCCAGGAAAGCAGGGCCCATCACATGTAATGATTGCTTGGGAAGACAAAAACCATAGCTTTGAACATCCCTCTTCCTCCTTCTTCCTCCTCACTTTTTATTGCTGAGCATGACATGATATGGTATGGGATATCCTTTTAGTCCATTTGGGTCAGCTATCCTGGTTGAGCTACATCCCAGCTTCTTGTGTACCCCCAGCCTCCTTGATGGCAGGGCAGCATGAGAAGCAGAAAAGTCCTTGGCTCTGTGTAAGCACTGCTCAGCAACAACTAAAATGTCAGTGTGTTACCAATATTATTTTCATCACAAATCCAAAACATAGCACCACACCAGCTGCCATGAAAAAAAATTAACTCTATCCAGCCCAAAACAGGACATATTAGTTACATCTAATTAAGTGGGTATAAACCTCCCTTTGCTCTGGTTCTAATTTCCAGGTAGTAAATATATATATAAACACAGTAGAAAAAAAAATTGCTATATTTTGGCATCCACATTTTTACTGAAGTAAAAAAAGTTAATGAAATACTTAAACACAAATTCATATTTCTTTAGAGAACATAGGAACAGAGGATTTCAGACAATTCTTTTAATATAAGACATTAAACAAACAAACAAACAAACACAAAACCAAAACCAGAAAATATGTCACTACTGGGCTGCATATTGATTTTCTTGTTTGTTTCCAGAGGATATTAAAAACTGGTTATTTTCTTCTTTATGATAATCCTTCTACCACATGGAATTTTTTCCATCTCTTGATCCTTCACTTTTGCATATTCCAGACTTAAGAAAATCATACAGAACAAGTATTTTTCCTCTTATTTCCTTTGTTCTCATCCATTTCTTTTGTTAAGAGCAATCTCAAAGTAGACACAGACAAATTATGTTTTCTTTCAAATGCAGTACTCCTGCTAGTTAATCCCTGAATTAAATCCTTTTTTTATTATTATTATTTTCCCCAGGGCCATTGAATTCATTTACATTTAGCTTGCACTAAACGCTTTTTTCACTTAGTTCTATATGAACTCTAATGGTGCCTCCTATCCTTAGCTACTCTGTGATTCTTTAATTCCTTTTATTCTTTGCTAGATGTAATTGTCTTTCTTTCATAATTTTATCATTATGTAGTTTTGCTGATATTTCGTAAGATATTCCTTGTTTCAAGCCATGAATGGGAATGTTGTAAGCAATGATAATGTTCTCCATTATAAAAGGATAAATTAGATGTATCAATACTTGCAATTCTTCCAAAGAGCATAGCAGTTGTGTATGCCAAGCTGATCCAAGTTAAAACGAATGAATGAATGAATGAATAAATAAATAAAATAACTATCACCATTACAGCTGGAGTTAATATGCTCTTTTTCACTGTTGTCCACCAACAGATCATTCACTGACTAAAGAATGAAGAGGTTTTAAACAGCAACACAAACAAAAGCACCAAGAGCTTTGAAAACTTGACAGTAGCAATAGCAAGGTTTTGACAAAATATCTTGTATCTGAGAAAGATGATCAACCTTGTTTTGGAATTACTGTATATTTTTAATGGAAGGTATTTCTCTTTCTCTTTCTCTCAGTGATCATTATAAGAATGTTTATACTTTTCAAGCATTTGTATGGCTGCATTATGTGCAGAAAATGATACATCTCATTCTGTAAATAAATGTAAAACTCTTTTCTAATATTCCTCAAGTCTTTCCTAAAAAATAGAGTTTGCTTGTAAACTTTTTGTTCAAACCAGTCAGGGCTAAGAAATTAAGACTCAGTTTCATAGTGCTGAAGACATAGATGACAGCAAAATGGAGATGGGATTTATACATACAATAGACAGTTTGTTTGTCTGCCTGTCTGTCTATCCATCTGTCTGTGAAAGTGAGAAGAAAACACAAAGATGCATCAGTGCAGTCTTTAGCTTATGTTAAAAATCAGAGTACGTATGTAGAGTCCTTTTACTTTGGCAGCTTCCACCTGCTAGAGGCCTTACCAATATACAGGGTGCTAGAACATACCCTAATCATGTCTTTATTGTTTTGTTGTAATACTATTTATCATACACTGAAAAACACCGTTTTGTCTAAATTTGGAGTGTCTTGTTATACTATAAAATAGAGGGATCTGGATTAGGAACTTATGCTTCATACTCAAAGGATAGTCAACACTAGGTCCATAAAATTGTTTCAGTAACAAGTTTGTACAGAATGGTAAGAGTTGCTCTCATTGCTGATCAAGAATCAGACTCATCATGTTTTCTGGAGTTAAATTCCTACAACAGCCCTTTCCTACAAAACCTAAGAAAAGAATGGTATCTCTACTTCTGTAGTTAAGCTATGATAGGTTTGCCCAGCTGAGGTAATTATCTGCTCAGTTTTTGACATAGAGCAAAACAGGGTGCTAAGGTAGTTAAATTTTCCATATTGTTAACAGGGAGACCTTAAAAGCCCCCAGAGGTTACATTTAGACACAAGAGCTAGGTGGATTGAATCTTCATATAGAGTAATCAAAACAAACAAACAAACAACAACAAAAAAAACCATATAGAATTATAATAATAATAATAAAATCACCTACCTCTTTCTTTTGAATGTATTAGGTATTTTATCTAGTATTCGGGTACTTGACTGTACTGTGCATTTTAATGAGCATTAATGCATCAGTAGTAATCTATAAGACAGATTTGACCCTTCATCCAGAAGGACAACCTTCTGGATGCTTAATTCAGTCCTGTCCAACAGAATTTGTAACTTACATAAAAGTCTGTAAGAACAAAACATATGGGAATGGGGATTTTGCAGTCCATCCGATTCTACTTCACTTAGTACAATTAAATTACTTAGGTGCTTTTTTTTTTTTTTTTTTCCAGTACAAAAGCCAATTATAAGGAATTTCTTCCTTAGAAGGTAAAGCATTCACCTAAGAGAGAAGAAACTTGCGCGACTGACCTTCATTAGTTAAACACGTGCCATGTTTCCTTTCTCAAGAAATGATATTTTGCTACAAACAAGGCTTCACATCTACCATTTAAGAGCAACAAGGCAACATGCAGCGTAGTTATTACATCCAGACCACCAACATGAAACTTGAAAAGCAAGTTAGGTATGTCAGAAAGTATGCCTTGCTCAACAAAACATACAAAATGCTTAGTGTATTTGCTAGGTGACTGGAATGTAAGGTCTGAAAGGAGCAAAGAATTAGAGCTTAAAGATAAGGCAGTTGTTATTTATGTTCAGATGAACATTTATAAAGCAAATAGTAGTGCTGTACTCACTGAAATTCTGACCTGTGACTGATACAAACAGAGTACACCACAGAAATTATGAAAAAAAAGAAATATATATATATATATGAATTTCAATTATTTCTATGATCTTATTTACCTAGCTATCTAAACAGTAACATTGACTAAAAGCTGCAAGTTTTAAGATGAACTGATTAAATAAGATCTCCCTCTGCCTTTATTAGGATATTGTAAATGATATCTGTTGTGGTTTAGCCCCAGCAGGCAGCTAAGTACCGCTCATTCACTCTCCCCAGGTGGCAAAAACATCACCACTATTTTCATCAAAAATCCAAAACACAGCATTGTGTGAGCTTTTACAAAGAACATGAACTCTGTGCCAGCCAAAACCATGACAATATCATATGTAAAACTCTCTTCATCTGTATGCCTGAATTGAAAAGGCTTGTTTAAAAAACAATTTCGTAAAATTGGTTTGTCTAATGAATTAGTAACATTTACTTACCTTACTGTTTCAGATTCTTAATAACTTTGTAATTTTACAGATTCAGAAAGCTAGAGTTTCCTCTATACATGTGAATGGTGTGTACCACCTGCACCTATATCGCTTGATTTTCTTTATAATCAGTAGAAGTGGATAGATTCATCTAGAGGGTTTATAGGACCAGATATGTTGTTTCATTTAAATGGTCTCTATGGAGAGCAGTCAATAAGACTGGGCAATGAGTGTATTGAGAACAGCTCTGCAGAGAAGGACATTGGGGTGTTGGTAGATGAAAAACTAAATATGCGCCGGCAATGTGCACTTGCAGCCCAGAAAGCCAACTGTATCCTGGGCTGCATCAAAAGAAGCATGTCCAGCAGGTCGAGGGAGGTGATTCTCCCCCCCTACGCTGCTCTTTTCAGACCCCACTTGGAGTATTGTGTTCAACTCTGGGGCCCCCAACACAAGAAGAACATAGACCTGTTGGAGCGAGTCCAGAGGAGGACCACGAGGACAATCAGAGGGCTGGAGCGCCTCTCCTATGAAGACAGGCTGAAAGAGTTGGGGTTGTTCAGTCTGGAGAAGAGAAGGTTCCAGGAGGACCTTGTAGTGGCCTTCAGTACCTAAAGGGGGCCTACAAGAAAGCTGGGAGGGATTCTTTATCAGGGAGTGTAGTGGTAGGACAAGGGGTAATGGCTTTAAACTGAAAGAGGGTAGATTTAGATTAGACATTAGGAAGGAATTCTTCACTATGAGGATGATGAGACAGGAACAGGTTGCCAAGAGAAGTTGTGGATGCCCCATCCTTTGAAGTGTTCAAGGCGAGGTTGGATGGGGCTTTGGGCAACCTGATCTAGTGGGTGGCATCCCTGTCCATGGCAGGGGGGATGAACCTAGGTGATCTTTAAGGTCCCTTCCGAGACACCCCGTTCTATGATTCTATGATTTTAAGACTATTAAAAGCTAAGATTAGCTTTTCTATATACAGTATTTGTTAACACAGAACACTCTTCCAGTACAGATTTGCAATTAGGTTGAAAATACATCCTTGTGGGATATAAGATTATTTGTCAACATTTGGATTATTGGGTTTGTGGGGCCAGGTTTTGGTAGCAGTGGAGCAGCAGGTATGGCCTCTCTAAGAAGAGGCCAGGCCTGCCGCATGTCAGACACAACTGGTTCCAGCTGGCTCCAAATCAGACCCACTCCTGGCCAAAGCTGAGCCACGTGTTGTGCCCCTGTGAAATCATATCTAAGGGCAAACCACTGCACAGGCAGTGCTAAGTAAGGAAATAAATAAATAAATACAATAAAATGTGTGAGAAAGAACCCTGTGGCTACCAATGTCAGAGAAGAAAGAGCATGAGGAGGTGCTCCAGTTGCTGGAGGAGACCACCATGAAGAAGGTATTTCCTTGCAGCCCATAGAGAGGAACATAATGGAGCACGTATCCACACCACAGCCTATGGAGGGCCCACTCTGGAGCAGGTTCTCCTGACAGGAATTGCAGCCTGTGCAGACAATCAGTGCTGGAGCACAGGAAAAGTGTGAGGAGGAAAGAGTAGCAGAGGGGAATTGTTAAGAACTGACCATAACCCCTCATCCCATGTTCCCCCCATGGCCACCCAGTTAATGGGGGCTGGTGATAGACTTGGGAATGAAGGAGTAAAGCTCAGACTGGGAAAAAGTGGTGGGGATGGGAGGAAGGTGTTTTAGTTTTTGTCTTTTTTTTCTCACTACCCAACTAGAGTTGTGCAATAAATTAAATTATTTTTTCCCAACCTGAAACTGTTTTGCCTGTGGTGGTAATTGGTAAATGATCTCTCTTACCTCACTTATCTTGTTCACTTGCTTTACCATCGTATTTTCTCCCCTCACTCTTTTGAGGAGGGGGAAGTGAGGAAGTGAGAGAGCAGCTGGGTGGGGGTCTGGCAGCCAGCTAAGGTCAACTCACCACATTGGGAAAAAAAAAAAAAAAAAGAGGGAAACAAAAAAGAGAATGCAAGGAATAGGACTTCTAACTTTTAGGAAAAAGTTTCTATTTCTTTAGAATAGATTTTACTTCAGCTAGAATAAATGAAACCCTCTGATGTGTTTCCTTGGTAGTGACAAATTTTTTTCAGAATGTTATCATGTATGTGGAAGGGAGGGAAGGAGGGTGAATAAGGCTTTTTTTTGCCACTGTGTAACTGAGTTTGCAAAACGGAAGACTGCATTAATGACTTGAAAGACTCTTTTCAGTTTCAGAAAGGACCTGAATTTACCATTCTGACTGCAGTAAAAAAAGTTCATGATTGCCCCAGATTAAGCTCTCTTAAAAGATCTTGATAAAATACAGGCATCATATAATGCCTTATTGGTTCCCTGATCTGTTTCAACACCCTTTAAAACTGCCAGACAAGTATGACTAACAATATTCTTTAGTAAAAAAACTTATAGGTTAATCTCAACTTTAAACACGTATTCCAAGAAACAGCTGTACTTTTCCAGTAGGTACTTGTGTTCCAAATTAAGTACCACACTGTATTGAAGTCTATATGGTTTTGTCTACCAGCTTCTAAAACATGACGCAAAGATGAACAGGGACTGAATGTTCATAAATTACAAATTGACATAAATGATTTTAGATACAAACAAAAAGAAACAAACAAAAACAAATCCATTAGAGTAATTTTTTAAACAAAAATCATGTTATTCTTAATATTAATTTTATTCATTATATTTCAGCAATATTTTCAGCAAAACTGTTATATTTTGTTACTGAATGGAAATTTTCATTAGAGAAAGGAAGACATGTGAAGTCACCAATAATCTTTACTTAGAGCACTTCTTTGAAGAATTTCAGCACAAAACCTTGAATCTATATGTCAATAACTAGTCTCATTCTCCTGCAAAAGTGTAGGAAAGCTCTTGGTTTTGTTGGTATGCAACAGGTAAATAAATACATAAGTAAATGCCAACAGAAAAACACATTCTTGATGCAGCCTTTAGTTAATCAGTATTTAAATCAAACAGGAAAAAAAAAATCTTCGATGGGATTTAAAAATTTCACATTGCTTGAAAGACATTAAATACGACAGCTGACATATTGGATTTGCTTGACACTTCATATTTTCATTGCATTGCAATGACAAGAGAACAATTCAGTTGTTTATTCGCTTCTCTTTCTTTTCACGTGTTTTTTTTTCTTTTCTCTTCTGTATTAATTCAACAATGACAAAACTAAACCTGGCAAAATTTTTAGTATATCTCTATCAAGAAAAAAAATCTAAACAAACCAGAAACACTTTTTTGAACTGTGAGGAAAAGAAGAATTTTGATTTGTCTATGGTAGATGTTTAATGGAATACTTTATAGGTCTTAATGAAGAATGAGAATGAGAGGAATGTGATCTGTCTAGTCAACCCACAGAAAAACTTTTGTGCTATCTATTTGACTACATGTAAATCTCAGTGGCATCAAGGATAAATAATGACATTCCCAGGAGCCATTAAGTGAAAAACTATAATATGTATTAAATTCAGAGTATAGTACTTATTTTAAACTGCTCACATAAATTGGTTCATTAAAATGAGCTTAAACTGGAGAAACAGAAATTTATGGTAGGCACTTGGGGATGTAGGCAGTTGGCAATCTAAATGTGAAAACTGGTAAATAGTGAGATAAATTGTTTAGGGAGTTTCTACTCCTTTATTCCTTGTGATCTTTGAAAACAATCTTGAGAAATACTTCCCAGAAGTGGCAAGCTATGTATAATCTTTTGGATGATGGAATGAAGAAACTCAGATTTTCCGCGCCCCCCCCGCCGCCTGTGGACGGATTGCACGGTCTTCT
>VXAL01002007.1:108726-145744 GCA_013399475.1 Chauna torquata
AATAAAATAAATAAGATAAAATAAAATAAAATAAAATAAAATAAAATAACATAACATAGCATAAATGAAAATTTCTTGTTTTGTAATCTTTCTTCTTTTCCCTCAATACAAGAATATCAATAAGTTGAGGAGCCCACAGGATGCAGAAAACCATCATCCCTTCTGAACTGGACACTAATCTCTAATTGTAGCCTTAGAAATATAGGTAAAAATGAGAAAGCTACCTTGTCAAATATCAATCAACAATATCCTTACCATTATTTGAATGATAAAGAGAGAGCAGTAAAATAACCTTATCTTGTACTACTACCTTGTGTCCTGACGGCTGTAAGTTGAAAACTCAATTTGAGAACCAGAATCCTTGAAGTGTGACTGAATACCTCATACAGGAGGCATTCTGAAGATACCACTCCATTGTTAAGAACCAGACAAGAAAAGGAAGAAACATTTATTTCCTGAGAAAGGGAGATTAACATGAAGAATAAACTCATATCGAAACAAGAAATGCTATCTACTTACTGTCTCAGGAAGAAGACCAAAACTAACAGCACTTATTGTTCACCTATTGTTATGTCTAAATAATATTTAAAAAGGCCTGATTTTTACCCAAAACGGAGCTTCTCTGTCTGAGAAACTCGCCATACTGCACGTATTCCTTTCTTCCTCTTCCTCTTCCGCTTTCTCTTCCTTTCCCTTTCCCTTTCCCTTTCCCTTTTCCTTCCTTTCTCTTCCTCCCTTCCTCCCTTCCTCTGTTCCTTCCTTTCTTTCCTTCTTTCTTTCCTTCTTTCTTTCTTTCTTTCTTTCTTTCTTTCTTTCTTTCTTTCTTTCTTTCTTTCTTTCTTTCTTTCTTTCTTTCTTTCTTTCTTTCTTTCTTTCTTTTTCTTTGTCTTTGTTTCTCTTTCGTTCTTTCTCTCGTTCTCTCTCTTTTCTTTCTTTTCTTTCTTTTTTTTTCTTTCACTGAAACATCAGGTTAATTCTGTGGCTTGATGACGACTCCTAAACTCTGTAACACTCCAAACCTGGTGACATGGACTGACTTTGAAGTGAGAATCTGTCTGTTACTTTATTCCTCTTCTAGGCCCATTCCTGGGGGTGGTCAGTCTTTTTCTTTTGATATTTGTTTTGGTTTTAACACATTTGGTGGTCAGTTTTCTTTTTGATAGTTGTTTTATTTTTGACCAGTTGTATTGCATTTATATGGTAAAGGTTTGGTAGCAGTGGGGCCACAGAGATGGCTTCTGTGAGAAGAGTCCAGAAGCTGCCCCATGTCAGATAAGAGCCAGCTCCAGCCGGCTCCAAAAGGGACCCNTGGAGAGCCCCTGCAGGAGCAGACTCTGGGCTGGAGCTGCAGCCCGTGGAGAAGAGGCCACGCAGGAGCAGGTGATCTGGTAGGATCTCCCACCCATGGGGGACCCATGCTGGGGCAGTTTCCTCCTGAAGGATGGACCCTGTGGTACGGACCCATGTTGGAGCAGCTCTTGAAGAGCTGCAGCCTGTGGGAAGCCCATGCAGGATCCCTTCGGGAAGGACGGCATCCTGTGGGAGGGACCCCACACTGGAGCAGGGGAACAGAGAGCTACCACGAAGGAGTGGCAGAGACGAAGTGATATAGACTGACCACAGCCCCCATTCCCCGTTCCCCTGCGTCGCTCGGGGGGAAGACATAGAAGAGGGTTGATGGGGGGGGGGAAGGTGTTTTTAGTTTGCTTTTATTTTCTCACTGCTCTAGTTCACTAGTGATAGTAATAAGTTATATTAATCTCCCTATGTTGAGTCTGTTTTACCAATGATGGTAATTAGTGAGCAACCTTCTTGTCCTTATCTCAACCATTGAGCCCTTTTCCATCATATTTTCTCCCTCTGTTCCTTTGAGGAGGGGGAGTGAGAGAGTGGTTGTGGTGGAGTTCCGCTGCTCAGCTGAGTAAAACCACCACACCTCTTTGTTGGTCGGTTTTCTTTTTGGTAATTGTTTTTTATCCATTTAATGGTCGGTTTTCTTTTGGAGATTGTTTTATTGACACCCCTGCCTCCCTTATTTTTCCCTTCTGGGATCTGTTCAGTGCATTTTGTACTGGTAATTCTATGAATATGTATGTCTACAATCTGTCATAAGTCTAGTCAAGTGTTTTCACTGTCATAGTACTCTCACTAGTGGTGATTTGTGTTGATTTGTAATAAATAGGAATCTTCAGTGAACAAAGCGTCTGTGTCCTTGTGTATAGTGGAATCCTACGAACTCACTGTTACAATTGCCACATATCCACAGGCTGGGTAGCTTCCCTTCCATTTTGGATTGTTACATTATGGTTTAATGGTGACATCATGGTTTAATGGTGGACTTGCCAGTGCTAGGTTAAAGGTTGGACTGAATGATCTTGGAGGTCTTTTCTAGCCTAAATGATTCTATGATTTCTATGATTAATATATTTTGTAAAAAAATTAAAAGATTTCAGGGTACTTATTCATACCCTCAGTTAAGCAGAAACCAAATATGCAAGGAGAATTTAATACTTTTTAGTGAGACACATAAACTAAAGATACAGTCTTACACTTATGCCTCCCTTTTAGATTTTAGGTGTTCATTGAGGCAGTCCTGAAAAAGTAAAGTTGAGACTGAGGTAAGTAAACTTAGGTATGTATCTCAAGATATTCAGCACATTGATCTGGGTCTCTCAGGTATGACAACTTAGGATGGACGCACATTCTTCTGGGAACTGAAGGTCAAGTATCTGTCTAAGTTGCATGTCTAAGGCATCTCAGATGGCTCCCAATGCTTATTTGTTGCCACTGAATCAAACCTGAAAAATGTGAATACCTTGTATAGTGAATGGAGTACTGTAGATTCCTTGAAGGCCTAATTAGGAAGCCTGTTCTCACATAAGTACATGCACTTACCCTCTGGAAGACTTCTGAAGATCTTTAAAGACAGCTACATCTTTCCATTTAGGTAGGGACTGCAGTCATGTAGTACAGGATGCTGCCAAACAGAAGGAACGTACAGGCACTTGAAATGTTCTAGTGGACCTAAGATATCTGATTGAAGTGGAAAGGTATGAACTAAAAGAGATTCAGAATGTTGTAACTACAACTGGCATAACTATAAATAGTGAAAAGTACTCATGGCATCCATTACTGAACAAACAGCTGTTAGAGAGAATATTGCCAGTGGTGTAATTTTGCAAATAAGTTTGCACAAATGTACCTTTGCTTATTCCAGTTGGGGTAGCACAGAATTCATGAAACTTAGGTGTCTATCTGACATACAAAATCAGTGAATTTACCATAGAGAAGGAAAGAAAAGGAGAGGAGAGGAGAGGAGAGGAGAGGAGAGGAGAGGAGAGGAGAGGAGAGGAGAGGAGAGGAGAGGAGAGGAGAGGAGAGGAGAGGAGAGGAGAGGAGAGGAGAGGAGAGGAGAGGAGAGGAGAGGAGAGGAGAGGAGAGGAGAGGAGAGGAGAGGAGAGGAGAGGAGAGGAGAGGAGAGGAGAGGAGAGGAGAGGAGAGGAGAGGAGAGGAGAGGAGAGGAGAGGAGAGGAGAGGAGAGGAGAGGAAAGGAGAGGAAAGGAAAGGAAAGGAAAGGAGGGGAAAAAAAGGGAAAAAAAGGGAAAAGAGAAGGGAGTGCACCACTGATTTCTTGAGAGTATTAAGCTGAATAAGGTGTTCCATTGGACCATACAAGCTAAATAGATTTTGATTGTAACTGGGTAAGTGTGCCAGTTTATTTCCTTCAGAGAACAGAGTAATTTATCACAAAATTGCAATAATGTATTATGTAGCAGTATTTAGTATCCTTCCAGATACTCCCAGATGCAAGGAATTCTCCAGAGAGGAATCATAGCTTAGTCACAAAAACCACACAATCAGACTACCCTTGAGATGCTTCATGTCTACTCTAGTTCACTTAAATAAGAACTCATAAATATGGTTCTTGGGCACTGGGAATGTAATGTTAATGGTAACTTTAGTAATAATAAACAATTTAGTATGAAAATGGTAAAAGAAAGATGAGGAAGATATGCATTGCTTCTTAGTTCTTTTTCCAAAATATTGCAGTATTTAAGAAATTCCAATCAAGAACTCAAATGAGGGAAAAATCAGAAACGATTTTATTATTTTCTGTGATCCTTTATTTGAAATAAAGTAAAAATATGACATATTTTCCTCATTGTTATGCAATTATAACAAAAGCATGTTCCATATTGTGTTGGGTTGGGTTCAGAATGATTTCTTCTGCCAAACTGATGAGCAAACTATCAGAGCTGTTCTTTTCATTTCTGCTTCCTCAATGGTTTCAGTTGGTCCCTGTATGTAATTCAAGGGCCAGCATTAGGGCAGAAAAAGGCAGAGAAATAACTAGTGGATTTGTATATTGGTGGTTTTGGGAGGACTAGCACTCTACCTTCAAAGAATTACTAGATGAGGATACGTTTACCTATTTCCAAATATCTATGTCTCCTATTTAACAGAATTATATGAAAATTTAGACATATGGTGGGTCTTCAAAAAGAAAACAAATGTTTAAGCTGTGATTATATATAAAACAAAACAAAACAAAACAAAAGCAAAACAAAAACAAGAACAAAAACAAAAACAAACCCTCCTGGTCTACATTACACGTTATATTTCACTTTGATTTGAAGTTCAGTGACAAACAGGAGCGCATTTTGCCATGCCAATTAATCTAGATTTAAGAACAGATTTTGGTTCCTATTCCCAAAGCTACTTTAGATTGAACATACAAAGAATGTAAAACATTCAAAAGAAAGCACCTGTCTGTACCATGAAAGCTGATACGTACAGTAGCATTGTTTTTGCCAATAGAATCAACTTGGGTGCATTCCTTGCTGAAGGCAACCTATCTGCCAGCATGTTAATATCAAAATATAATGCATAAAATGAATGGAGAAAAATTTCACTCTATAAAAAGGACTCATCCATGAAGCTCATTTTATGAGCTGGATGATTTGGATGCATAGGCATGACTATACCACTATCAACATTATCATAGCTATATAGAATGACTGAAGAAAAACAAACAAAATGATTTTTTTTTTTTTTTTTACAGCACTGTTTCCCTTCCCTTATGATTTTTTGACAATTTAAATTGAAAACATGCTGTGCCTCCTCTGCAGCTGATGTACAGTGGGTACTGTGTCAAGATGCAGGGCATCTGTGAGAAGTTGTGCAATTGCTGTGAGGGGAGTGGAAGGGAGCAGGAGCAGGAGCAGCTGTTGCTAAGCACTTGTGTCTTGCCAGCAATTCAGAGCAAACTGTGCAAAACAATGTTAAGGATTGCTCTTTTGTCCTGTTTTTGGATACTGTAAAAATTCCTTATCCACATGGTTTACTCATTTCCTGCCCAAAATATCATCTGCTCAACAATCTTTCACCCTACTTCTTGAACTGTACTGCAGGCATACTGGAGGTATTATTCCCATTGACTTCATTCCTATTGAGATGCACAGTCTATTATATGGAGTTTGCTTTCATAGCCATGTGTGAAGGGTCAAACTTTTATGGTGTTCAGAGATTTAAAAAAAGAAACAAAAGCAGTTCTAATAGAAATAACCTTAAGAAAAAGTAGAAGGCACAAATATTCAAAGAACAGATTGATTAAAAATGATTGGATGTCACCCTCCTTCTACCAAAGCTACAGTAAGATTTTAGTTTAGTTTAGTTTAATTTTAGTTTAAGTTTCTGTGTCTGCACACTTTGCCAATACTGCAACCACATTAACTTGAAGTCACTTTTTTTGGAATTTTATCTTCAAAACACTGTATGTTTTAAGGTTAAATATAATAACATATTTCCATTTTTATCAGAAGCAGAGTTCAAATTCATGTCTAAATTTTAAGCACTGAAGCATTTTGTTAACAAATAAAGCTACCTCAGTCTTGTGTGTGTTACTGGTTGCCATTTTTGCTGATCAAACAGAAGAGGGTCTCTCCGAAATACCAGAAAGAGTAGTAAGACTTTGGAATTTTTGTTTTAGCTCTAGATACCCCAAGCAACATTAAGCTGGAAATTTTAAGAAAGCTTCTGAACAGAGCAGAGAGAATCTACAATAGCTTTCCAGGTTGAATACTCTGCAGTGGACTACATTGTATGCTACTACTTACGTATTTTAGTAGAAGGAGAACAATGAAACAAAGAAACAAAGAAGCAAATAACAACAACAAAAAACAGGATATACTATTATTTTTTATTTCCTTCACATTTTATTAGGTAAGCTTTACCGTTCAAGAAATACAAAATGCAGAAAGACCCACTAATAATTACTATATATATATGTGTGTGTGTGTGTGTGTGTATTTTATTATGGAAGAATATTTATCAAGCATTTTAAATGGATTTTGGTCTTGGAATATAGGTAATTGGAAGTACACACCTCATGCTAATGTTTTAAGGATAGTTGTTATTCTGGATATGCCATTAGCATGCTTTTAACACAAAAAAATGAAGAATGTCTTTAGTGGAAATGAGAATCTGTGGCTTTCATAATCACATGGGGTTAGCTACTGAGTAGGAATTTTAAAGACATCAGTGGCATCAGTCCTTAAGTTCAAACTGATATGGTTAGATGACAAGTCTCTTTTATGTTGTATGTATGGCATTTATACTTTCACTCATATTTCAGCCTTGGAAAAATGACATTTAATTTGCTTAACATTAGCAGTATCAAAAATTGTAGTTGCACTTTGGGACTGCTTAGGAGAATATATATATATTATATTTAACATTCATTCTTGTCAGATAAAAAAAAAAATCATTTTTCTGCAAAAAAAAAAAAGTATCTGCTCAATGATATTAAAGGAACACTGAAAAATGGAGGTAGCTTTCTTAAAGGAATAATTTTGATGGCCTTATGGTATTAATGCTAAAAATACACCATTAATTTTTGATTGTTCCTAATTAATTCACAGTTCAGTAGCTAATATCCTAAATATCTTAATATGTGAAGGAAATACATAGAATTTTTTGCTTATTTTGTTTTATATAGGTAGCTATACTTCTATGGAAAAAAAATTTAAGAGTCTAGATGCTTCTAAAAGTAAAGAAGCAAAAACCCCTTGATTTAATACACTGATATTTTTTCCTCTCCTGTCAGCTTTCTATTTATTTTTGTCTCCAGATTTTTTTTTTTTTAATTTTTATTTTTATAATGAATGTTTTACATGAAAATGCTGAATTGTGGAACTGAAATCAAAGGAGAAGATGAGGCTTGTCTAGTACATTAAATCTTTAGAAAATAAGAACTGTTACAAAGGCTAAAATTCGGGGTCCACAAGCAGGATGTTCATCAGCTGTTCGAGTATGTATTTGCATAATCTTTGGTGTGATTTGTTTTTAAGACTGAAAGGAACATTTAGCAAAAAGAAATTAAAACTCAGCAGAACTTCTTGCAGTATTCTGTGACAAAAATATACAACTCTAATCAAACTAGTCACATCACATGATAGTGGACCAGAATGTATCATCAAGAAAGGTGAAAGTATGATTCAGAAACAGTGATATAGCAACAATGAACACATGCCTTTTCATGAGCAGTTCTGCAGTTAATTATTGATAAATTGTTGCTTGTCTTCATTCTGTGGCTAAAGACAGATAAGATTCTATGAAGAATTATAAAAAGCAGCAGAGAAGACATTGCTGTTGTGAACATAAAGGGGTGTTCAAGGCTGGGCTCAGAGATAAGAAACAAAAGGCAGACACCTCAGGAACATAAATCTTGAAAATAAACAAAGATGTAATTGTTCAGGCACAAATTCTTCAAGTGTCTGCACTTCTAATGGTTAGCATGAACTCTTGAGTGGATTTCAAAGCAGCATACTGAAGCATAGGGGACAGTAGGTGACATCTGGTTTGACTTCATTATAACAGAAGCTAATTCACTGGAGTTTACAAAAGAAAGTGTATTCTCAGTTTGTTAGTGTGATGATTCCCCAAATCTTCTCAATTCACATATTAATCTAGGGTTGGTTAACATTACCTTAGTGCTTATTTGTCCTTTTCCTGCTTTCCCTCTTTTCTCCCCCTCCCTTCCTCTCTCCCTTCTCTTGCCACAGTAGTCTTTATCTGTCATTTTTGTAATGTCAGTGAGACTTTCAAAGGTCAAAATAACCCTCATTTTGTTCTAGGCTGAGCCGTTGGTTTCAGTGGCACCATTTGACAGTGAATCTCTGAATTATTCACACCTAACTGTGCAGACATCTATTGGAGATGTCTCTTTGGGTCTTGATTCTGACAAACAGAAATAACTAGGCAATTCCAGAGAGTGATTCTCAGCTTTAGTGATATAGAACATTTTATCAGAGCCCTACAGACCTCACTAACCCTGTGCAGCCTCCCCCAGTGTTTCCCCACCCTGCCCACAGCCCAGGACCCCATTTCAGCCTCCAGTGCCATCAGTCCTTGCCCTAGCGAGGACTCAGCAGGGCTGGTCTCCAGCTCCCCACAGCCCTGCCCTGCCCTGCCCTGCCATGAGATCTGCTGAGCTTGTTTTGTCAGCAAATTGTATTGAACTCATGTTATCTGCATTAAAAAATGTAGCAATACTTCTCAGGATGCATCTGCTGCTTTGTCTAATAGCACCTCCAGTTCTTCAATTGTTCAGAGTTACTGGAGTGTCAAGGGATATCTTTCTTAACTCTAGAATATAACACCGTCATTTCATAAAGATAGTTTTACAGACTTTGTTTCTTTCCAATATTTTTGAATGGCAATTTTGTTTTGCAGGTATTGTAATTAAGCATATAGCAAACTATACATCTTAGAATAAAGCACATTAAAGATATGTCCCAAACAGTTTAATCCTGCACATTACTTCCTCCCTTTCCAAGTTTTTCCACTGGTTGTCTTTTATTTCTAAGCATTTATTTATTTTATATTTGTATTATTCTAAGCATGTATTTATTGCTTTTATTTAGTACAAACTTTTTAAAGGACGACCCCCTTCTGAGATCCTAAGCATTTGGGTATTAAAGAAATTATGCTAAGGATGTTACCGTAACTGTCCACTGTTTTCATCTCCAAGGTATAATTAATTTGACAAAATCCTCACATATAAATCAAAACACAGGAATAATCCTTAAATAGGTCAGAGAAATGTCTCTGTATTAGCTATAAAGGTTACAGTGATTAATAACTCGGATTACATAAGAAGAATCTCGCCTTGAGTGCCCATAAATTATATTAAGTAAACTCCAGTTCTAGGCAGATTGAAAACTTCTTATAAGTAGCCTTTTTTAATTCCAAAGTAACATCCACTGGCTGTACTGAATGAGCATGCTCCCTTTAGCAGCTTCAAACACTATTTGAAGTTCAGCTTTCAGAATGCACTGTTAAAACTTTTAACTTCATATGAATTCCAAAGACATTGATAATAATAGAATCAGTTATGTCTCTCATTCTCTACACCCTAAAACCTAGGGAAATTTGTTTAAAACAAATCTGTCTTTTAAGAATGACAGTTTTCTGCATTGCACTTAAAAAAATATGGGTAGGAGATCTAAATCTTTAGCTTTGCAAACTCTTTGTATCCATTTATGCATGTCTTTGTTCCCTTCAGTCATGGCTAACACAGTAATTTATTAGCAGTAATAAAGTACAATAAAGTTGTCAGTAAAATTTTGCTATTTATTATGGTAGGTTGCAAGGTTAATTTTTTATGTCTAAACCAAAGCTGTAAAAGTTGTTCTAGAAGACCTGGGGGATAGCTTTTTTCTTTTCTTTTATTTATTTATTTACTTATTTAAGAGCTAGGATGCACATTAAAATACTTTCAGCTACTTCCATGGGGGAAAACAAACAAACAAACAAAAAACAGCATATAAACCTACTCTCTCCTACTTGGGTGCTTAAGTACTATCCTGAAAAGAAAAAAGAAAAAAAAAAAATCAGTATTTGCGTTGCTCTGACATGTGAAATCCATAGATGACTTACTAAATTTCATCTTGCAGCTAGATTTCTACTCCTGTCCAGAGCACATCAGTCCTGAGCAGATGGTGTAACTTAAGCCTGACCCTACAAAGTCTGTAGAAGTCTTTATGCTGCCCCTTAAATACCAGCTAATTCAGGAAGGAGGAGATAAGTCAAAGTAGGGAACATTACTGAAGAGAAGAGACAGGACCAGAATTGGAAACATAGGAAAAGTACCTTCCTGATTCTGAGTTAGATTGAGCTAGATCAGGAAAAATGCCATTTGATCTAGGAGTAATAGAGTGATAAAGGACTTTCCTCCTCTTTCCTTCTTCTGGATACCCACCTCAAATGTAGTAACTGCTGTGTGCTCTTTGTCCTGTACAGCCTGCTTCCTGCTACACAATATTTAAAAGACAGGATCGGATTCCTATTTTAAATGTTTTGTAAATCTTAACTTAAGATTCATAGCACAATGAGGCAGGAGTTCACAGGTGGGAGTAAAAGAGAAAGTAGAAGAACTACCTTATGAAATGAGAATGGTTGGTGCCTTCTGAAAAGGGACAACAGAATCTGGAAAATAAAGGCAAGACGAAAAGAATGTTTTAAACAAATGATTCAATAATTAAGTCTTCCTCTTGGTACATTTTTAAATGGTTTTGATTTAATTGGTTTGCTTGTCTAAGTCTAAACACAAAAATGAAGACTGATAATGAAATTTATCCTCTCCTTACCCCAAAAATTATACATCTAGGGTACTGTACCCAAGAAGTAAGAGATATTTGCTTCCTGAGTGACTGCAGATGAAAATCATTGAGCCTGTACTATAATGAGGAGTGCAAGAATCAAACTCAAGCATGAAATATTTGACCTAAATCCTGGCCTAAATAATTGTGAGTGGGACATTTGTAAAAATAGAAACTCAATAGTAACTTTCTATCTGCAAATAAGTAGCTAACTGATTTTCAAAAGTACTGAGCATCTTCACCGCTTACCTGTTTTATTTTTTTTTTTTCCTACTAAAAAGCTGTATGATTCATCTGCCTTAAATAAGGTACTTTCAAGCTGGATCTCAAAGTCTCAGCTAGTCACTCAAAAGTTCGATTATAATCAGTGAAGATAAATAAATATGTCAAGAGGGAAATCAATCATACGAAAAGCAATGCTGGATGGATCAAAAAAATTATGTTCTATAAGTACCTATTTGTCTCTTTTGCTATAAAAGCAAAAGATTCAGAAGTCTGGGATATATAAAACCTTTGGATACATAGAGCTAGCGTTAGTGTTAAATCTAAAGTTAGAGCCAATTCCCATTGAAGACAACACAATAAGAAATTGCATGCTATAAACTTCAGGATTTGTGTTGAAAATTTTCCATAATTCCAGGATGCTATTTTTCATGACATCTTACTGTGTTCAATTTGTCTGTTTATAATGCTGCTCTGAAGGAACTTAAAGACAAGCAGCCTCAAATACCACATTGATCTAGCTCAATGAAAATCCCAAGCAGATCTACTTTTTACTCAGATTTTTATTGAGCTAGAATTTTGGAAATCTTTGTACTGAACTGATCTTAAAACTTATCATTTAAAAGGTTTTAATAAATAATCCTAATTTATGACCTGCAAAACACAAAGGCAAGGTAAGGGAATATTTGATGCTTCACTACTAAAATGTGGGAAGAAAATCAAATTGTAACATAGAATGTTGTTAAAGGGCTAAATTTAAACCTGGTTGGACAAGTGAAGAGTTTTCAAAGGATTATTACAGAAGATTTTGTGAGCAGGTGAAGGAAATTTCTGTTATCAGCATACAGAAATTCACATCAGTGGAATAATACTTGCAACATTGATAGAACTTGTGTGACTATGTAACCACCACACTGCTGGGAAAAAATGGGACACTGCCTTGGTCTTCCAAAATTAACTCTTTATTTTATTTTTCTTTTCTAAACAGAGCAGATAGAAATGTGTACAAGAACATGTGTGGAAATGATTGGAGATGCTAAAACAGTGCTGCACACTTTGGTAGTTGGAGAAGGAAGACAGTAAAAGTAAATCCACACTGGCATATGGATGTACAAGTCATTTTGGCTCAGGTAGATTACTGCCTACTAATGAAATAGTATTATGTGTTTTCTATTTCAGTGAAGGAAGAAAGAATGCCGTGCATTGTGTATTTTGAAAATAAATTTTATTGAATAGCTGAACCAAAAGTCAGTCCTAGTCATGCAGTTCTTTCAGCCAAGTAATACATATATATTTCTTTTTTATTATTTTCTGAAGATTTCTTAGTCTTTTTTTTTTTTGCTATTAGTGAACTTTCTCCTCCTTTTGTACAGCCCCACTTTTGTGTTAGTAAAATGACAATCAGAATCAAATGCAGTACTATGGATAGTGAACATGCTTCTGCATATATACAGCAGTGAGTTCAGTGATGTTCCGTGCAGTATAACATCTTACACATGAATAACACAGGATCTTTAGTCCTTCCAGCCAACTTAAGAAAATGGCTGACAAAGTTATACCTAAAATTGTAGCACTTCATCACACACCTTCTAGTTACCTTTCATCTAAGATTTTTTTTTTTCTTGTATTCAGATTTTGTTTTGCAATAGCAGAAAATATTTTTTTCAGAAATATTATACTACAAACTACATAAACTGAGATACTTGCTGATCAGAATATCTTAGGATCTGTAATAGCAGAAGCAGTGGATAAAAAAGAAATGTTACTATTTTATGGGTATGCTAGTTTATAGTTTAAGAGAAAGATAATAGACAAGGTAGCTTAATATCCAGGTTTTCTTAAAATTGAAAAAGGGATGCACACTCTTTGAAGTTAAATGAAAATTAAGCCCAATTAGAATCATGTAGAATGAGTATAAAATAGATTGCTGAGAAAATTATAGCATAGGCCTATTACTCATATGTTGCATTGAGAATAAAAACAGTCTTGGAAGTGAATGTATGAACATACAGAATGCATTCACTATTCAAGCATAAGAATAAAATAATTTTGAAACAATTTTGAAATACAAAAAAAGTAAGTCCAAAGACATTGATTAACACTTTGTTCAGTAACCGGGAGAAAATGTCTGTATGGGTTGCTGTAACTCCTGCACTGAAAGTAGAAGACAGGGAGTCAAAATATGCTGGTAAATGGCCTATTTTTCTTGGATTATTTATAGGTTCCAAAAAAATTACCAGGTTCTAAGAAATGTCTAGTTATAATGGAAGTCATACAGAGTCCTTCCCATGGTACTTTGCTTAACAGAGCAGTTTCAAGTTTTAGTTATTCCTAAGATAATAAAATATTATTTTACATCTAAATACTATTAGGAAGAAAATAAAAATCTGATTTTGTGTCATCTTTCTTAAATACTTTAACATGTTTGATAAAGCTGGCCACTTAAATAATATGAAAATTATATTTGCAGATATTGAAGTCTATTGTATAAAAAGTATCATTTGTGATAGAGACTGTTTTACTTTATCATGCCTATTTTATATTTTGCATTGTTATATGTTGCATCAAGGTAGGCTGTTCTATATTCTTTTGGAACTAGCTCTGGATGACTTAATAGACATTACTTTTTACTGGTATATTCTTTTTGTATATTTCATTTGTGTAGCATGAACAGTGTGAAAAAAAATGGACATATTCACTTGCATACAGGAAAAAAAAAATCTGATGAATCTATCACCTTTAACATTGTCATAATGTCTTCAAGACTGTCTCAAAATTTTATCAGAAAAATAAAGGATTGATATTGTAACACGAAAAATGTACTTGGTTTTGTTTACGGCATTGTAGGATATAATTATTACAAACCAGATCATAACACATTAAATTTGATCTTGAAATCATTCTGAGTTGCTTAAGTTTCTCTTAGGAGTCCACTTAACTGTATCAATACTAAACCCAGAACATAATAAAACTGACATAATGACATAACGAAAGAAAACTGACATAATGAAATAAGAATACTATAAGACAGTGTAAAGCAAATATATGCATACTAGATTTCTGTACAGTTTCTGATTCAGAGAACCATAAACTTTCTATTTTAAATGACAGCTAGCTTAAAATAAATCTGAATTCAGACACTACAGAAAGTAAAATTCCAAGATATTCAGAGTGCTTATTTTGAAGGACAGAATGCAAAGAAGAAAGGAAAAAGTTTATATTGATTTTTGCTAAATGAATCACAGGGTAAAATCTCAGACTATAGTGAGTAGTTAGCTACCTGGCTACAACATGAGTTATCTAGGTGGTGAAATCTAAAGAACATTCATGTGGACATGCTACTGAATCTGCAAAGTATGAAAATGTTTAAAAAGGAATTAGGCTGAATGAGGAGGAAGACGTGGTGACATCATCCGTGGGGATATGTATGCAAAATGGATACCACATGATAGCACTGAAGAAGTGGAGAAGAAAATCTGTAGGGAATACTAGCAAGAAGGGAGAAGAAGCATGAGAGAAAGCATCTACAGAATCACTGACCAAAAAAAAAAAAAAAAAAAGAAAAATCAAGCAAACAAACAAGGAACTATCAGTTACAAGATCTCCCAGAGAAGAAGCAGCAACATCCAGATTAATTGCACAGGAATTTTGATTGGGCAAGACGATTGTCATGGCTAAACTAAGGGTCAGTTTCATTGAAGTGAAAACCTGCTTGTGTGGGAGACAATCTGATGCCACAGGCTCTCTTCCAGTGTTGCAGCAGATATAACTGTGGGAAGAAGACAAGATATGAGCAATTATAGAAGAGAATTTGAACGGTTTAATAAATAGTTTTAATAATAGTTTTAATAAATAAATTTTGCAGTGATTACACCGGGGCAATTTCCATTGTTTATGTAATGTACATACTTTATCAAAACAGAGAAGACATCTGAGAAAGTCAAAGATGGTTGGTAGAGCACTAAAAATTACAATATATTTTCCTTGATCAAACTGCAGATTCATTACAAACTCAGTTTTAGAAATATTTTTTTAAAACTTTTAAACTACATTTATGTGAACAATTATNATGTGATTTTAGTGTGGCAAAAATTTCCTTTTGGTGTTATGACTTGTGGCAAAGTCCGTTCAGATAAAGAGTATGCAATGTAAAACCTTAGATTCATCAAGAACAAAATACTAATAAACAATAGGTGTGCATTTTGCTAATGAATTATTGTATGAATACATTAAGAAGAGTTACTTTAGTATACTTATATTTTATACTTTTATATATTATTTTAAAGTATATTTGAGTATGCAAATGCTTGATGTGAAATAAATTTATGATTAATATTTTTATCTGATTTTTAATAATAGCTTGGCACTGTCAGATATTCTTAAGCTCTTTTAAGCACTAAAAGCTCCACCAGTGGAAACAATTGAAAATGTTGATACATCGAAATGTATCTGAAAATGAAATTGGGTTAGTCTGCTAAAAGATACATAGAATTACCTTAAATAATTATTGCTTATCATTTTAAGGTATTGAAGATTCTGACATATGACAAAAGGCTGGAGAGAGAGATGGAACTGTTCAGACTGGCGAAGAGAAGCCTCGGGGGGAGCTTATCAGTTTGTGTAAATACCTTATGGAGGGGAGTAAAGAAGACAGAACCAGACTCTTCTCAGTGGTATCCAGTGAAAAGACAGGAGGCAAAGGGCACAAACTAAAATACAAGACATTCTGATTAAACATTAAAAAAAAAAAAAAAAAAGCTTATTCTCTGTGAGGGTGGTCAAACACTGGGGAAGCTTTCCTACAGAGGATATGGAGTGTGGATGTGAACTCCTTGGAATGTGGAAGTGGAATCCTTGGAAATATTCAGAACACAACTGGATATGGTTGGGCATCCTGCTGGGAGGTTGGACTAGATGATCTTCAGAGGTCCCTTTCAATCTCAAATATTCTGTGATTCTCTAGATTGTTTTTTTGTTTGTTTTAATTATAAAAAATTGCTTAATTTAGCAGAAAATAATTGTTTTGAACTTGCATTTTTGTCCATTGTAAAATATAAGAAATAGGAATCTGTTCTAAATAAAGTCTACTGAGGTAAATAAAAGGATGTTCACCGACATGAAAGAGTTCTGAATTAAGCTTTCACTGTATATTTTGAAGATATCTTCAAAGGTTACAAACACTACAAACGCTTATTAAGTAAAATATTCTAGAAATACATTAACAATCCCTCTCTCACGATGTATTGGAGCTTCATAAATATTTATTTCTTTATAATTGTTTTCACAACAGAATAGAAGAGGATCACAGCTAAGCCTGTGTTATCAAAAGGAAATATATGAGTCTTTACTGGGTTTATTCTGTTGCTTTATGAGAAGACATAGATTTGTCATCACAACTTGTGCAACACAATTTTTTTTTCACATTTACTGTCATTAGATTGAACTCGTTTTAATTAATTACTGCTATGCTGGATAATATATCAGCAGAACAAAGAATTAAAAGCAGAGATGAGTGTAACTTGCTTGAATAGCAAAATGCCACTAACTGGAAGAAAGCAGAGCTTCAGTGACTTCAGGCCCCAAAACTTGGATGTTTTGAAATAGATTAAGTATCCTTTATTCTTTCTAGAATGTATTTATGTATACAATTCACCTAAAACAATTTAAGTAACCAGAGAACTCCAGTCTTTCCTTAAGAGTTTCCCCCTCAGGCAAGCAATTGCAGAACTATCCTGTCACAATATATCTCTGCAGAATAGATGATTTACCCTAGCTAATAACCAAATGGAGTGAAATTGGCACAAAACTGTTTTCTCATTTCACTTTTACTCTGATCTAAAAGGTTTGGTAAAACATAAGAGACAGTGAGACAGAAATAATGCTTCACTTGGGGATTTAACCACTTCACAGAGGAATTACTTAGAACAACCAAGAGGTTTATGTCACATAGCTTTTGATGACTAGAAAGTACATGTTAAATTTTTAATTTGTCATCTGCAGAGTGCAGCAGAGCACAGAAAAGGGTAGAGTGATGTGTTGCTGCAGTTGTTTGGGCCGTCAGTAGCCAGATCCCTGTCTCACTCTCCCCTCCTTCCCACTTCTCTGCTGGCCCCTGTGGTGGACCCATCTGCCCCCTCCTTCCCTTGTACTTCTTCAATAAACGAGAGAGGGGTTGCTTCGCCCTGGAGAGGGAACAGACACCCCCTTATCTTCAGAGGAGGAGGAAGACCAAATGTCCCTGCCACACTGCTCTGGTTCCCTAACAGGAGCACTTAACCTCGTTGTCTAGACCATATTTCTCTTCCTCCTGTTTCTGTACTTTTTTTCCACCAAAACCTGGTATGCAAAGATACAACCTCACATTCAGACCTCCCACCTGGGGACTGTCCGCTCTTCTTTCTTGTTCATATTTTTGCACCTAAACATTATGCCACACCTTGTCCACACAAACTCACACTTTGGAATTCAGGAGTTACGACTTGGGAAATAGATGGTGTGGATGCACTCCTTGCTGTGCCAATGACTTCACTGGGAAGAAGTCCTGCTGCAATCTCAACTCCTCAGGCCTAATGCCTACCAGTCCCCACGTGACAGATACCTATGGCTGGTATAAGTGGTATCCCACTTCTGGCAGCATATAAGAATAACACCGAAAGGATTCAAGACCAAGGAAGAAAAAACCTTCAGGACAAACACTATATTGCTTTCACTGAAAAACTTGGCATGCTGGTGGCTCACTATAGCAATACATAGGTAAGGTTAATAGAGTACCACAGACACAAATAGGTAGTATGAAGTTTGTGTTCTGCAATTTTAATTATATGATTATTGTGGATGATTAATTAATAGTAAGAATACAATTAAAATTGTTATATGGCTCTACATATTGGCTTTCTTTTTTTACCTATAATGATTTTTAAAAAGTAACATACACAACTGTATGAAGAATAACCTTTTGTTTGTTTGAAGCTAACTCCCATTAGCTTCATTTGGAATCACTTGTTTGTGGCTTTGGGAGAAAAGTTAAATGTTCTGCTTTTCCCTTCACCTGTGATCCTCAACAGCATAAGAAAATATATCAGTTTTATCTTTCACACGATTTACAAAATAAACTGGTCTTGACACTTAGGTGAAAAAAATACAAAACCACGGCATACTAAACTCCTTATCCATGAATGCACCAATCCAGTTTACCGAAGCTCTGAAGCCAGCAATAGTAAATGCTTATAACTCAATAGTATTTCTCCATTTTTACAGCATATAATACTTCCTGTTGAACAAGCAAGAAATATTAGAACTTCTTTTTTACCAACATGTCTAAGATATGCAAAGTCTGTGCTGTTTCAGGTTGGTCAAGCAGGAAATATAGACTACTCCCACAAACTGAAATTTTGTATTCCTGCTAATACTGCAAGTTGTCTTCCCTCTGCAGCTCTGCTGAAGATTTTAATATCTTTTGCAGTATAGATTAAGTAACTGCAGATCGTGTAGAACTGTTGTAGTTTTTAAATGGTTAGTCTCAGTCTTCAGTGCTAAAATTATATATTCACAGTCATTGAAGAGTGGACCTAAGACTAATGTGAAACACAATAAAAGCCAAAGGTCTGCTAACGTTAAGATTAGTGTAGGAAAAATCCTGACCTGCTCATCTGCATAAACAAGTACACGTAGATAATACATTTCTGACTGTTGAGCACATTTGTATAAAGAAATATTTATTTAGGTGGAAACAGGAGGTTTTCCAACTCATTGTTTTATATGTAATAAATGATAAATAATAATGCTTATATTCTGACATTTAGGTCTCCAAATGAAGTTCCAGCTCTTCATATGTCTATGTAGTAGTTCCTTGATCTTTGAGTAGCTAGTTAGTCACTTACTTCCTCCTTAGTTCTAGTTACTAATTACTTTAAAAGATAGGTAAAATTACCTTAGTTTTTGTTGGTTTGTTTGTTTGTTTGTTTGCTTTTTTACATGTAATGTTTAAAGTATTAGCGTTGTTTCAGTGACAGAGTAGTTATTAATGAAACAGTTTTTAATTAAATGTAGAGTCTTCTGGATTAAAAGGCTGCAGATTTGTGGTACTGCATCTTTACTTTGAGATCTTTGGGCTTTGGGTAGCAGCATATGAAAAATTGAGTTTTGGATGATATTCTTAAGAATGTAAAAAGAAACTGTGCCTGAATTGTATCTTGTTATATATGAAGTCACTTAAAGAGAGAAGTGATGGCCTAGTTGATATAAAACATTAGCATACTGATTTAGTAGTCTTTCACATGCATTTTGCACTGAAAAAATTACTGTATGCAATACAGAGTAAAAGAAAATCAAAGCCACTTATCTTTAATTTAAGTGCAGAGGTATTGGGGATGAAAGGACCTTTTTTTTTTTTTGAGAGAGCATTTCTGAGACAGCTTGTCATGTTATGAGAATACACTCATAACATGAGTGAAGAAAGAAAATTACCCCAATCAGATTTTAGTTTTTGTAATAGCAAAGTTTTTTTCTTTCTTTCCTTCTCCTAAGAATATGAGTTCTTATTTAAACAAAACAAAATAAAACAAAACAAAAACAAACAAACCAAAATACAAACAAAAAATAACAATTGGAACTCTTGACTACATGAGCATCTTCCTTAATACTATCTTGTAGTAATGAGTTGGGGAAATTACCAGACTGTTTTTTGTTTGCTTGCTTTTTATGAATACAAACCTAAAAGGCTATTTGGATATTCCTGAGATTACTAGAGATGGATATTACTGAGAATGGTTATTACTGAGACAGAAAGGAGAACACCCATGAGATACTGAGATCTTAAACTGCTAGACAATCCCATTTTGGAGAAGGAAACTGAATAACTGCAAGGCATTTAGACAAAGATTTTGCAATATCTGTAAAGTTTTAAGGCATGTAGAAAAATAGTCTTACTATATTTCTACCTCTTCCTCTACTTTCTTTTTAACTCTTCCAATACGCGTCCAGTCAACATCCTGCTCATATCAGCATTATCTGTATTGTGGCATGAGAGGACTCAGAATAATTTTGAAGACAAACATCATTAAAATCAGACGAAAAAACTGTATCTATGACAGTAATGTTTAAATAGATCCAAAAGTAATTTATAAGTGTGGTAATATGCAACTGGAGCCTACAAAAGTTGCCTGAAACCAACTCCTACATATACCTTTCTCTGATGGACTAGCAGATTTTCTAGTCAAAGTAATACAGCAGTTTTAATCTTGTGTGCTTTAAGTCAGGTATTAGATGGGTAAGAAACTCAGTAAACCAAATGGACCAAAAGGAGGTACTATGAAACTACAATAAAGCTACTAGATGAGTTTCTCAATGATTAGTTTATATATTGATTTAATGTTATATTTCTATTAACAGATTTGGCATTAAAAATAATCATTTCCTGATCACAGAAAGTGGAGAAGATCACTGTTATGTAGGATGACCAGACAGTCTTAACTTCTCAGTACCTAAAGGGGGCTTATAAGAAAGATGAAGAGAGACTTTTTACCAGGGCCTGTAATGATAGGACAAAGCATAATGGTTTTAAATCAAAAGAGGGTAGATTTAGATTAGGCATAAGGAAGAAATTCTTTACTATGAGGATGGTGAGACACTGGAACAGGATGCCCGGAGAAGTTGTTGGATGCCCCATCCCTGGAAGTGTTCCAGGTCAGTCTGAGGCTTTGAGAAACCTAATCTAGTGGAAGGTGTCCCTGCCCATGGTGGGGGAGGGGTTGGAACTAGATGATCTTTAAGGGTCCTTTCCAGCCCATGTCATTCTATGATTCTATGATACTATCTTTAAGGAGAGAAAGTGGTTTTGGAGACTGGTGTCACAAAAATGAACAGAAATTTCAAAAGATTAGTCAAAGGCTATGAATTAGGAAGGAAAGAAGGAAGGAAGGAAAGAAGAAAGGATGGAAAACTATTCCAAAGTAGAATGTTATTTAGTTGAAAATGATACCAAATAAATTAAATTAATTATTTGCTTATTGAAAACATACGTATTTTTAGAGTAATATATTAGTCAATTCTTTTAAAAGTTGGGAATATTGATTACTACATAGACCTAACTCATCAAAAAAAAAGTTTTTGATTTTACAGCATTTTACAGAAAACATTAATTTGAACAGATACGAGAGAGCTACTTATTTGTTTAGGACAAACAAAAATATTAATATGAAAGACTAAAAATAGTTTGTTTGAGTAAATGGAGGGCAGAGAAAACATAGACTGTCTTTCTATGCATGGAAAGCTTTTGGAAAGTTTCTGGAAAGGCTTTTTTTTTTTTAATTAATGAAAGGCTTTTTAAATTAAAAGGAAATGAAAGGAAATGTGTCTTAGAAGGAAAAAAAAAAAAAAAGGATATATTCTAGTCATTAATAAATTTAAGCTGAAAATGGTGTATCTCTAAACAGAAGAAGAATTATAGCCCAGAGAAATTTCAATAAGAATACTAGCATTTTAAAATGAACCTTGGTAAATTTATAAAAATTTTGTAATATGAACATAATTAGAACATGCCTCAGCTTCTTTTTTCCACATCTAAGCTCTCATATAGCTTGTCTAGTTCCTTTCCTTTTCCTCTTTCCACTGACACTGTTGAGATGTAAGAAATGCAACATGCAGTTGTGTGGTGGTTTTACACAGCTGAGCAGCAGACCTCCACCAAAACCACTCTCTCACTCCCCCTCCTCAAATGAAAAGGGGGAGAAAATATAATGGAAAAGGGCTTAAGGGTTGAGATAAGAACAAGAAAGTTGCTCACTAATTACCCTTACGGGCAAAACAGACTCAACATAGGGAGATTAATATGATTTATTACTATAAATAGCAGGCTAGAGCAGTGAGAAACTAAAGGCAAACTAAAAACACCTTCCCCCATCCACTCTCTTCTACCTCCTCCCCCCGAGCGGTGCAGGGGAACAGGGAATGGGGGCTGCAGTCAGTCCATATCGCTTCATCTCTGCCGCTCCTTCATGGTCACTCTCTCATCCCCTGCTCCAACGTGGGGTCTCTCCCATGGGATGCCATCCTTTCCGAACAGATCCTGAGTGGGCTTCCCACAGGCTGCAGCTCTTCAAGCACTGCTCCAATATGGATCTGTACCACAGGGTTCATCCTTCAGGAGCAAACTGCTCCAGCATGGGTCCCCCACAGGTGGCAGCTCCCACTGGATCACCTGCTCCTGCGTGGGCTCCTCTCCACAGGCTACAGGTCTGGCCCGGAGACTGTTCCTGCAGGAGCTCTCCATGGGCTGCAGCCTCCTTCAGGCCGCATCCACCTGCTCCTCCGTGGGCTCCTCCACGGGCTGCAGTGTGGAGATCCGCTCCATATGGTACCCCACGGGTGCAAGGGGACAACCTGCTCCACCATGGTCCTCACCATGGGCTGCAGAAAAACTTCTGCTCTGGTGCCTGGAGCACCTTCTGCCCTTCTTCTTCACTGACCTTGGTGTCTGCAGGGCTGTTCCTCACTCCTCTCTCTCCCAGCTGCTGTTGTGCAGCAGTTTTTTTTCCCCCTTTATTAAATCTGCTATCCCAGAGGCACAAACAACATTGCTTATTGGCTCAGGTCTGGCCAGCGGCAGGTCCCTTTTGGAGCCGGCTGGAGCTGGCTCTTATCTGACATGGGGAAGCTTCTGGAATCTTCTCACAGAAGCCACCCCAGTGGTCCCCCTGCTACCAAACCTTTACCATGTAAACCCAATACAAGTTGGCATGGAAAAATTTCCAAGGCAGGGAGAGAATTAGTTATCTCAACATGGCCAAGATGAGGCAAGTTAAAACTGAAAATTAAAACCAAACATTTCAATAACAAATTAATACAAAATTGTAATAATTGAATAAATCTATATAGCTGAGTTCTCAGTATGTTGGGGTTTACATATTATTTTAACACTTGGTCTTTACTACTTGGCTCATTTAAATCAAATGCTGCCATTGTGGGCAGACCAGCTTGTCTTGTAGAGGCTACGTAAGTCTTCATGCAACAAACCAATTCTCAAACATATTTTAAGAAATGAAAACAGCCATAAAACTTTCAAACTTGTTACCAAGTTGAGTGCATAAAAATAAAAGGAATGAAGGTAATTGACAAGGGGAAGGTAATTAACATTTTAATATTTGAACGATGCTTTTAAAGAACTTTTTAAGCTTATTTTTTTTTCTACAATTATTTCAGCCAATTTAAAACAAGTACCTTTAACATGAATCTATTTCTTTCTTCCAAGTAGTTCTTTTCCAAAACAGCCTCCCGTTATCCTTGACTGCTGTCCATTAATCCTACTTTCTATAAATTTAAATTGTACACAGCATTGCACCACACAGTCTCCAAAAAAAAAAAACTGCTTAACTCTTTAGGCAGTGGTGCATAATATTTTTAAAAAGTCCTTCTTACAATAGGAGGGAAATATAAATAGGAGTGGGAGGAAAGTTCTTAAAGGGAGAAAGGGGGCATTAGCTATTACCAGAAAAGACAGAGAGAAAATCTCACAATCAATTTGGTATGCTTATGTGTGCATATTTACATTTGTGTATTATTATTTTGGCTAACACAATATTCCAAAATGCTCTGGCTTAAATTTTGGCTAGATTCTGCTGGGCATCATGAACACAACTGATATCAGACAATATACTGATGCTTGAAAGAATTGAAGTGATTTACCTATATTGACCACTATGACCTTTTATTCATGACTAGTACAGAAGAGTACACATTGCCTCTAGATTCTCGTGGCCCTTTACTAAGTTATCTTTCCTCTTTTAAACGTTTCCTCTGTGAATATTATATAAAGAATGATGATTTCTATTGTTGATAGACAAGAACGTATGTACAATATTGTCACTAAATGAATACTAAGTTATTATTTCATGTTGTGTCATTCTTGCACTTGAATTCGCACGTACTACAACCTTCTTCTGCGTGTAGAAGAATGCTACTTTAGAAAGGATAAAAAAGATACAATGTGAATGACATTTTGCTTATCCCAATTAATCAAACACTCTGCAAAAGCTGTATCTTTGACCTGGGAAAATTTTTCCAAGACATTTCCAAAAATATGCTATGGATAGCCACATTTTGCAGAGAAGCTGTGCATCTCATAGATGCTATATGTATAAAATTGTAAAAGAAGAATCATTGTGAAAATAAAATACTGCTAAGGCAAAGAAAAACAGTCACATATTTACTAAGCTACTTCCATTTGCATGCAGGAACCTTAATACAATATTGTGGAAGACAGACTAATATATTTATCCCCATATTATGTTTTGTACGTAGTTACAATTCCTAATTTTTCTATGTAGATCGTTTTAAGCACGTGAAAGCAAGAACTTCACCACCACCATCACCACCACCCCAGGAAACAGGCATACAGCACCAAACATGACAGGGTTCCAACTCAATTAAGTTCTGTAGACACTACTTCAATTCTGTCTTCTGACAGTATTAATATTCCCTAAATAGCATTTCCAGTTCATCTGATAGCAATCTAGTAGTTAAAGACTGCATCTTATACAACACCTATGTAAATTATTTAGTCTGAAGGCCCCACAGGTTATGTATACTAAACAGTGTTCTGAATATCCTACCGCTCACTTGTGCCTCTGTCTCAGTAAACAGACACGTAATGAAACAAACCTGAAAACCACAAAGCTGTACCAAATGACTTCTTCCATGTCCTTTAACATACCACAGAGGAAAACAGGAACTATAATCTATATAGAATTTATGCAGAGATGTGCCAAACCTGCAGAGTGCTGATATTGCCTCCTGAAATCTTGCCTGCTCCTTTCATAATAGGATAAAAACTGAGAATACATAAAGAGACTACTGTACATGTGCAGTCCACAGGCAGCACAGCTAGGCTGAGCCTAACTGGCCACTGGATGCTGCTGTTGCCTCAGAGAAATGTAACAGTAAATTCATTAAACTGGCTGCTGAGTCTGTAATTCATGAAGACAAATTCAGAACTAATTCTTTCAGTACTTTTGCTTGGTTTTAATTACCTTAATCTTGTAGTGCCTGATGTCATGTTTTCAGAGCATGTAGTTTGTCTGTGGTCAAGGAAGATCATTTACCAGCCATTATTATTTTTCTGATTACTAGCATTTGAAATTCTACTGATTTTGATACCTTTTTCTAAGAAAGGCAATATTTATCCCTTCAGATAAAAAAACAAACAAACAAACAAAACAACAATTCATTTGTATGAAACTTGGGCATGCCTCCTATCAAAGTAGAATTACTCTGTTTTAGATTTTTTCTTCTGCCCTTATCTCACTTACTTCTACCATAGTAAATGTGAACTTAGTTTGTATTAAGATGAATTATAAGTGGAACACATAAAGGCTGAGGGATAGAACATTAAAGTATCTATTTTTGTGGTATGACTGTCACTATCTGAGAGATGTATGAATACTGAGATATATGATTGAGTTTGATGTGATCAAAAGCTGGTCGCTTTTGCCTTTTATAATATTTCAGTGCTATGCTACTATGCAATGCTCTTATGACCCTTGCTATCATCATTGTTTGTCAACATGCCTCAGTTCCACAATAGATAAAAAAGAATATAATCAAGGATTCCAATTCTATCACACCAAAGCTGGAACTCAAATATCTCAGATATTAAGACTATACTTGAGCTGCAGACAAAGGAAAATTCTCTAGATAAGCCAACAAAAAACGCAGCTAATTTATATCTAAAAGCCAATGCTCCTATTACAGTATGTTGATTCTCCAAAGCAAAGAAGATAGTTCTGCCTAGAAAATGCACATAAAATACAATTAAGTTACCTTTTTCCGTGAACACCAGGGAAATGGATTGATGCTCCATACATTACCTTCTTTTCTACAAGTGGCTAATTTTTGTCAGTTAGTAGCCAAAAGGTTTAAACACCTACAAAAGCAATCCTCTCAACAGCTCTTCTCTCCATGTCTGGTCCCACCACCAAATAAAATCCTGTCAGAAGGTCACTGCTGTTACTTTTACCATCACTTTTTGACATTGGTAACAAAACTACTCTCTCCTACTCACACTAAAATTAATTGAAAAACTGTCCAGTCAAGCAGACCATTTGCCAAACATATCGCATCAAACAAAAAGGACAGTTTGTGCAGAGAAAGAAAATACTGACCAAACAGAAATTGATAGAAATAGAAGTGTGGGAATGGTAAATTTACAGCAAAATTCTCCCTTCTATCTCTTATCTGTACAAAAGATAACAACAGACAAACAAAAAAAAAAAACCAATCTGGTTCAGTTAATTAGTAAATGTTACAATTTCTTAACCTCATATCTCATGACTGATAGATTGAAAACTGGTATTTTAAGTGGCATTCACTCTGGAACAGCCTGTTCCTGATGAGAAGTCCATCCATTAACTCTTGGTCAGAGACAAAGCACAAAAGAACGAAAAAGGACAGTTGAGATATTCATTTCCAATGAAGAGAAGAACCTTATTATTAGAGATTCCATGGGAGCTGATAAATTCTATGAAAAGAAATTCAGAAATTTCTGGGTTTTGGTTTGTTTGTTTGTTTGTTATGTTGTCTATATTACATTGTGCAAGTATGGCACTATGGAAAATGAAACAATAGATCTGAACACTGTTTTCTGTTCTGGTTTGGGCAATATGCAATTTCTGAGAGGACTGGAAAAGCAAAAAAATGGGTTAGGGGTGGGGTAATGACTCTCTCTCTGTCTCCCTCTCTCTCTCTTTTTCTCTCTCTGTAATAGAACCTGAAATAGCAGAGAGTTACTTACATTTCTGTCTCAGAACAAGTATTAAGCAGGAACAACAACAACAACAAAAACGATATTGAGAAGCAGAAGAAAGCAATAGATCTCTTGAAATATGTCTATTCGTTAGACAAGACTACTCCTAAAAACATTTCCTGTAAAGATAAAGGAGAGAGATAAAGGTAAAAATTGAGGAGTGACAGGCACTAAAAAGTTCCTGCCATCTGATCTCTCTTTATCCTTACTAGTGCATACTTCCCAGTTTTATTTAAACAAACAAAAAATAAAAAAAAGTGGCTACTGAGTGACATAATCCTTAAAGAAAAATCTCTCTCTCTCTTTGTGTGTGTGTGTTTGTGTGAATTGCGCCCATGCACAGAATGACTTTGGGAAGAAACTATTATCATTTTTCTTTAAAATATTTTTAAAATATTGTTTTTCAGGTAAATGTGCAATATTCACAGAAATCTGAATCCTGGATGTAGGCCACCAGTACCAGCGTTAGGCTAAGTGGATTTTCTTTTCAAATTTTATCATCCTGGAAGCTGAACAATATGATTATCAGGATCTGGAAATAAAAACTGATGTATAGTTGGCAGTTAGGTTTGATCTATTACCACTTTTGGTTCAAGTACACTTGCCGTGTTTTTAATGCTGGCATCCCTTAACAAGTAAATCCAAAAGCTTTAACACTTCATTGCCGTACTGCAGATTTTAATATAATGAGAAGCCTGTAACTGTATTCACAAATTCTGCTGGAAGAAAATCACTGATGGAAAAAAAAGAAAAAGGCTTATTTTTTTTTAGCTTTGTTTCTGAAGTAAGAGTCAGTGTCACTCTTGTTTGATAAATGCTTTCAACTGGACTAAGATTTTACTCCTTGGGTTTTTGCATCAACATGAGAGAAAAATATTGCTTGGATTTCCATAAAAGCCACTGTCTTTTCCTTTAAAGTGTCTAAGAATCTTTTAAAATTTAAATAGCATGTACACTTTAATATAATTCTTAAGATGTTAATTCTCTCTCACATTGTTTAGTCTGAGTTAGGATTTTTTTACTAGATGATGTCATTACTCAGAAAATTTTATGGAAGGAAGACTGGAAACTTTAAGAAGACTTTTAATGGAATTTAGGCTTATTTTTAACCTGCTTTTTTTTTTAATTAAAGAAGTAATAAGCACAGAAATCAAAAAGTTACAGAGGAGGGAAGTTTGGACTTTTGCATGGATAATATTAATACCAAAGAGATTCAACTGCTCTGAAACTTTAAGGAAGGAAATAATTGAAGTCAGATTTAAGGAAATTGGGTGAAAAGTTCCAGACATAATCTGAAACAGCAGTTATATATAGCACTTTTTCTATTGTTTGACAGTGGAACGAGCTTCTTATTTTCTTATCCATTCATGCTGAATCATTATTTATGTGTTTATTTGCTGAGGATTTACACACCAATATTCATTCCTAAGGAAAAATGGTTGAAATGGGAGATTTTACAAGAATAATTAAACCAGATCTCTGACAAACAGAAAAAGGAACCTTAACTTAGGTGAAATCAGAGAATAACACTGTTTTTAAAATGTTCTAAGTGGTCATTGCCCAATTTAGGCAGAGATGTTGTTCCATCTAACTGCTAAAATAGGAAGAAATAACACTTGATTTAGAGTTACTTGATAGATAACTGAACGTAGGGACAGAATAAAGTTTCTATTTGCTAGTAATAACTATGTTTACCTTTTGAATGACTCACAAATTATTTTTCATAACAATGCTTAAATAAAGAACTTAATAGACCAAAGAATAGGCTTTTAACAGCTTCAGGTTCCTTGGTAGAACTCAGCAATGACACATTTCTGCAAGAAGCCTTTAGATTAAAATTTCTCATTCTTAGCTTTCACACATAATATTATTGCTAAAACTAAGTTGACATGAAATCCTGTTGAAGATAAAGCAGCCATGATATTGGGTAGAAGTGATTTCTGGATACGTTTTAAATGTATGCTTAAGAAAAGAAACTAAAAATGCCAACTGTCTTGGGCAAAGGATTGTTTATATGAACACATATACACCTGGGTAATCTCCCAGGGAAACAGACACAAACCACAGCTACAACTCATAGTCATAAGAGTACAATAGAGTTTATACGTTTGGGGGTTTTCTGCTCAGATGATGAAAGATAAAATATTCTTTATATCATAGCTCATGTTTCTTTTCTGCTGATGAAAACAAAAGCACTTTAATTCAAATTGAAATTCACTTACTGAAAATGAAGAAAAAAATGTTCATGAAATCACTCCCTAGAATTGCTGACCTATTTTTAAGCAATAGAGCAAAACAACTTTTAATGGGTTAATCATAGGACATACTTGATAAAATTAATTCTTTATTCATCATACTCTTGCAACATATAGATTTTTTGCTCTGTTTTTAATTTAGAATATTAGTTCATTTTCAAATCAAAAATGTTAATAAGCTTTTGATTTATGAATCCTATTTAATGATTGTCTGCAAGCTTGGATGGATGAAAAATTTGTTTGTTTGTTTGTTTTTTTCTTGCTGTGAGGTCATTTTCTTCTGTGTAAATTCTTTTCTGTCTATTATATTAGCTATTACTGCTGTCTTTCCTTCTGTCATTCCCAGATCTCCTTGGCTGAAGTGAGCTACTGAATCAAGAATATTTTGAGGTAACTGAATATTTGTTTAGATATTTCTTAATTTCGCAATTGCAAGGGTAAAAGAGGAAGGAGAACAAAACTTGGAGCAAAGCTTGTGCAAGGCAGAGCAGACAAACTTAGCATGATTAAAATAATTTGTCATTAAATCAACTAATATAAAAATAATGTGCACATGAGATATATAGATATCTGATTAACCATCTTGATTATTATTATTATTATTTTCTTATTTGTTTCATGCTGTCTGACCAGATTTTCTCTGATGGAACCACACTCCATAAGGGTTTACCTCGAAATTATTCGCAGACGTTGTAAAGACCTGCATTGTACAAAACCAATCACAAATATGCTCTAAATGAGAGAAATTCACTTTTTTTTTTGAAAGATTTTCCAAAGGTTTGAGCAGATAAAAGTCAATAACAAGTACATTTTAAAATCATAAAGTATGTCAGTTGAACAAATACTACCTTGTATTATAACATTATTCCACTTTTGCTTTTCTTCTTCTTTTCAGTTTCATATCTGCCATTTAGGTAATTCAGACAAACTAATTTTTGTTCCGTTTTCTGGGTAAAGAAGAGGTGAAGACAAAAGAAACCCATTTGATATTTATTGCTGAAAATTTTAAGCCAGATCATAAACTATTAAAATGGAATTAGTAATAGAATAGAATTAGTATTAGAATAGAATAATACAGAATAGTTACAGTTGGAAGGGACCTATGAAGATTGTCAAGTCCAACTGCCTGACAACTTCAGGGCTAACCCAAAATACAAACATACGGTAAGCAGCATTATCCAAATACCTCTTACACATGGACAGACACAGGGCATCAACCACCTCTCTAGGAAGCCTGGCCCAGTGTTTGACCACCCTCACAGTAAAAGATATTTTTCCTAATGTCTGCTCTGAACCACCCCTGGCACAGCTCTGTGCCATTCCTCCATGTCCTATCATTGGTTACCAGAGAGAAAAGATGAGCACCTCCCTCTCTGTTTCCCCTCCTCAGGAAGCTGTAGAGAGCCATCAGGTCACCCCTTAGCCCTCTTTTCTCCAAACTAGACAACCTGTGTGTCCTCAGCCTTTCCTCGTAGGACATGCCTTCCAGCCCTTTTATCTACCAGCTTTGTTGCCCTCCTCTGGATGCATTCAAGGACCTTAACATCCTTTTTATATTGTGGAGCCCCAAACTGCACACAATATTCAAGATGAGGCTGCACCAATGCTAAATATAGCAGGAGAATCACCTCTTCTGATCATCTGGCTATGTTGTGTTTAATGTACCCGAAAATGTGGTTTGTCCTCTTGGCTGCTAGGGCACTCCTCTGACTCATATCGAGCTTACTGTCATCCAGCTCCCCCAGATCCCTTTCCTCAGGGCTACTCCCTAATCATTCATCTCCCAGTCTCATTTCTCCATGGCATTACTCCATCCCAGATGCAGAATCCTGCATTTCTTCTTGTTAAATTTTATGTCATTGCTGATGGCCATAGGTTCTAATCTCTCTAGATGTGCTCTGCACAATCTCTTGTGTTTCAACTTCTCCCAGTTTAGTATCATCAGAAAATTTACTAAGGATGCATTCAACTCCTATATCTGGATTGTTGATAAAAATGTTGAATAGAACTGGCTCCAAGATTGAGTCTTGGAGAACACCGCTAGTGACTGACCATCAGCCAGGTGTATCCCCATTCACAATGAGCTTTTGAGCACTACTGTTCTTCCTGTTCTTATCCCAATGTAGCATGAACATGTTCATCTCACAGTTGGATAATTTTCCAGAAGGTACTGTGAGAGACAGTTTTAAAAGCCTTCCTAAAATCCAGAAAAACTACATTTACCTCCTTCCTTTAGTCCAATAAACAGATGATGTTATCATACAAACATATCAAATTCATGAAACAGGACTTTCCTTTCATGAATCCGTGCTGGCTGGGCCTGATGATTGCATTAACCTTTAATTGCCTTTCAATGGTGCCTGGGATAATCTTCTCCGTAATTTTTCCAGGCACTAAAGTTAAACTAACAGATCTGTAATTTTCAGGATGTTCCCTCATGCTCTTCTTTTAAACTGGGATAATGTTGACTAATTTCCNCCAGAAGGTACTGTGAGAGACAGTTTTAAAAGCCTTCCTAAAATCCAGAAAAACTACATTTACCTCCTTCCTTTAGTCCAATAAACAGATGATGTTATCATACAAACATATCAAATTCATGAAACAGGACTTTCCTTTCATGAATCCGTGCTGGCTGGGCCTGATGATTGCATTAACCTTTAATTGCCTTTCAATGGTGCCTGGGATAATCTTCTCCGTAATTTTTCCAGGCACTAAAGTTAAACTAACAGATCTGTAATTTTCAGGATGTTCCCTCATGCTCTTCTTTTAAACTGGGATAATGTTGACTAATTTCCAGTCAGCAGGGACTTCCCCAGTCTCCCAAGACCTATTGTAGATAATTGAGAGATTCTGCTATAATTTCTGCTAACTCCCTCAGTATTCTGGGATGAATCCCATTAGGTCCAATGGGCTTATGAACATTTAACTAATGCAACTGGTTCCTTACAATTTCAATGTCAACAAGTGGAAATTCACTGCTCCCCAGCCGTGGTCCTCCAACTCGCAGGACTGGGCAACCCAAGATCTAACATTAATATTCAAGAAATTATTATTATTATTTGAACTTCTTTGTAAAGTATGGTTAATTCATGAATTAGACAATAAAACACAAACAATTTCATGGAACACTACCTCAGTGATATACTAGAATATTTAGGGTTTTTTTAATTGCTCCTGTTAGTATTTATCATCATTGTTAGTTACATTTTGGTAACATATTTGGTGCAAAAAAAGAAAATGACCATGTTAGTTTTAAAGTTACAATATTTCAATGGTAAGATTAACAAATAAGTCTTTCAGCCATTTTGGAATAAGTTTTAGGAGTCACATCAAAACTCAATACCCAAATGAAATAAGATCCTGACAACTTGGCCTAAGGAAAAGTTTCACTATCCTTTTCTTTTTCAGTGATGATTCAAATCTTTAAAAAAATAAACAATAATAATAATAATATAATAGCAATAAAAAAACCTTTTATCAGTTCAGATTTTAAATTCCTCAGAAAATCTTATTTTCACTTGTAAGAGGTACCTGATTTAGTTAAGGATTGATCCAAAATACATTGCAGTTGATGAAAAGCTTTTCATTGATTTCAGAGGATTTTGTCTCAGGCTTGTGATAATTAGTTCCTTAGTCACTGCAATATGGCATACTATAGCCTGGGAAACAGCTTGAGTGCTTATTACTCTAGTGGACAGATTACTGTAGAAAGCTTTCTCTTTTTTGGGACATTAATGATTGGAGAATTGATTTTTAAGGTTTTCTGCTGTCCTTTCTGTGAAGAAATCAAATTTTGAAAACTATTTTTTTTTTTTTCCTCCTTGTAACAACTGTACATCTTTGCTCCCCTCCAGTCTGTACTGTCTTCTTACTAAAACTTGTTTCCAACTGCTTTCTTGGGTGGAAGGGGTGTCTATTCTGTGTGCATGTTTATGAAAGTTGCAGTGCCAGCAAGTGGAGGAGAGGCCGTGAGTCATAGGGGCCCATGAATCTGCATGCCACCAGATCTGTCTGGATGTCTGCAGATGTCTGCTCTGGACAGAGCAGGCTGCGTATGTACTTCCCTTGGGAACACAAGTCCTGTGTATGTGCATATGTGTATGTGCAATTCACTAACAAACTTCAAGTCACAGCAGTCAGAAAGTAACTGGTGAGTAGAATAATAGATCTAGGAGGCCGCTAACAGAGAATGCTGGAAAGACCGGGGTGAGAAATTCAGCAACAGGGGAGACCACAGATCTCGTACAGCTACTGGAAAGATGTATGTGGACATGTGTGTTTGTGTGTGTGTGTTTCTGAGTACTAGAACTTGGGGGGATCATTTGTCATGGTGTTAGCAACTAGGGAGAGTGTTACCATTTCTTTACAATGATACTTTTCTACCATGCTAATCAATATGTAAATTTTTCAGGAAACTCTTTTTTCTTTATGCATCCTGGCCACTAGAGCACTGGAAGGAAAATAGTGAGAAACAATACAAATTCCTCCTACCCATAGTTTAATTTTGTTCAATAGTTAGCATATACATAATTTTAAGTGAATGAAAAAATGTTTTATTCTAAGGCCAGGTGCTGCTCTTCAGCATGCTTGCATTTCCTCTTCATGTGAACATGAACATCCTCTTCAGCCTTACCAGGAGAATGTTCCAGAGCACAAGGCAATAGAATTGCCTTGACCAGGTAAAAGTCTTTTCTTCCTGTTCATATCTGTCTGCCCTTTGGGATAATGTTCACAGAAAAGTTCCAGATACAAGTGAAGAAGGAAAGTCAGAAATAAACTATTGATTAGAACTGACAGATATCAGAGGACAGCCTTCAGTGCAGCTTCCTCCTCATTACATAAGAAGTTTTTATCTCAGTTTCTTCATGTCTGGGTAAGCACCCTAGCAGAACTGACTTGTTCTGGTAGCAAAACAGAGACCAATACCAGCTAGGTAGGTACAATTACACAGTACAGTTGAAGAGAGAACAGAAATTGACTTTGACTTAACACAGTTGTCAGTTGTCATAGTATGGGTGTCTGCTTTTGTATGAGATACTGGGACATTTTCATGGAGCAATGACATATAGCACAGGTCACAGAAGAGATCTGGACTGGTAGTTGGAGGCTAGGCAAATGATACTATACTCTTAGCTGCAGTCAAACAAAAGAAGCCCTTAGAAGATATTAAATTGAATCCCTCGCTAGTTTGTTAATTCTCTTATTTAAATCTCTGTTAACTATAGTGGGAGTTTAGAGGCCTAGTTTGCATGCAGATGCCTAAATCTAGGAGTCTTGATATCAGATAACATCCTACCTGAGTGATCTCTAATATAAGAATTTACATGTGGAGTAGTTTTCTAGACTTACCTTATAATCAATGAAGAGAAATATGCACACCTAGTAGTTGATTCATAACCTCAGCAGACTTCTAAAACAGATTAGAATAATTACCCCTCTAAAGCATAAATTTGTTTCTGTTGGCTATCAAAATAAAGTAGGAGTCAGGATGTTTCTTAAGCTTTGGAGTCTAGTACCAGTTCAGATGGATGGGGTATCTGAAATGTCTTCATGGGGGTGGCAGGTCTGGTTCTGAAAGACAAAATCAGCTGGAGTGATGATGGAAGCCAAGGGAAATTTTCAGAGACTTAAAAATGACATTAAATATTAAGGCAATTGAATCCTGCCCAGAGAGGCTAACTCAGATGTAAATGTATAGATTTAAGTGAGATGAGTCCCACTTCTTTCCTGTATAGTCAAAGTGTATTTTGTTTTGTTTTGTTTTGTTTTGTTTAATTTCCCTTGTTAAAAATTACTCAATTTAGATATTGTCTCAATGAAGTATTTATTCTGGTGAAATAGACAACTACTCTGTGGGAATTACTACAGAGGTTTTTTTTCTTGGTTCATTATGTCCATACTTATGGATACAAATAAAAAATCTATAGAAAACTGTGAAGTTGTTTAAAAATGCATTTCATTTTCTCAATGATATCTGTGAGGGCACATCATAATTTCTGGAAGGTTTCTATCCTGAAAGAAGAAAAAATGATGCATGGTGTTGTTTGTTATTTTTGTTTTGTTTTGTTATGTTATGTTATTTTTTGTTTGTTTTGTTTTCCTTTTTACAAATGTCAGTATTGATAGCAATGCAAGGTGTCTGAACTCCAGAAGGGTAGAAGCCAAAAAAAAAAAAAAAAATTTTTTTAAAAAAGCTATATATATATTCTTATTCTTTCAAGTATTCAAGTCTTAACATATTGGTATAACAATTACCTGCATTAGCTTGCCACAAGATGTCAATGTATCCATGATTTCAGTACAAAATGGACATGCTTTCTGTAGAAGGCTCTTTAAGCAAACATAACTATGTTTATAGGTAGTTCTGTAAAAGCTCTACCAGAGGTATGACTAAAATAATAATGTGAAAATGAATGTTCATCAAAGCATTGTGTGTTGGCCTTATAGCTTTCTGTAAAATTTAGTGAGAAAAACTGTGTTAATCTTGACATCAGTTTGGAATGATAAAACAGTTTCTAGAACTATCACATGAATTGCTAAAGCAACTGTCTCTGAGCTATAGGTATAGCATCTTCATTAAAGATTTTTTATGGTTTTATGGAAACAACAGGACCTTGCTTGAAAAGGAAAATATACCATGATATCACTGTGGATTGATTTGGTTGACAACTTGTGCCAACATCTAGATTTAAACCTAGCTGGTCATAAAGACTGGGAGGACATTGTCATGCAGCTTTCTGACAGTTATAGAAGCAGAGGGCTTAAGGAGTCAGTGCCAAGCCCTGCGCAGAGCCTGACGCAGACTCTGGTGACACGCAGTGGTGTGATTCTCCAGGCTGGGCACACTGGTGTGGTTATTGGGACTGGTCTCAATTAACTGGAATGTGCTGAATGCATGTGTGTATGTGGTGGGGACAGAGAGAGAGATGGGAGGAAAGAGAGGGAGAGAATATGTGCACATCTTTTCTTAGGCAGAACGTCTCCCACTTGGCCCACTTCATAAATCAAGCCTTGTAGTGTCACGTTGTTCAATGCTGCTTTTCCTGCAGTGACAAGAGAAAAGCAAGACAGTTTCTAAATGTATCGTAAAGTTATCTTGTACAAAGAAGAATATGCAATCTGGAATTTCAGCAAAACTTAAATTAAAAAAGAAAAAATTGAAATGGATACTTTTCAGAAATAGCCACATTACATTTGCTAATTCAGTAAGAAAATGAGAGAAAATTGAAATAAAGTGCCTTTTTGTTTTTTTTTTTTCCCCTTATCTGAGAAAGAAAAGTCCAGTTAAAAATATTAAATATCAGATATACAGAGTCCCTTATAAGACTAATATAGTTTAATTGAAGAAAGAAGAACTAACACGCACAAAGATGCTTTTATTTGATTATCATATAAGCAAGTTACTCTGTGAATTGTGGGACTGGTAAACCTGAATAATGGGACTGGTAAAATCTTATTTCTTATGGATTTCTTATGGATCCTTTGCCACATACTTCCTATTTCTTTGTTCCATATTCAGTATCTCTTCCTTTTTGTTATAAATTACCTTTTTTTTTTTTCTCCTTGTATATATTTTATTGATTTCTCAGCCAAATAGCAGCATATGCTGTGGCATGCTCATTTTTGCTGAAAAAATATTAGTTTTTTTTCCTGCAACATTCGTTTGTACCTGGTTTATATCAGCCACTGATTTCATGAAATCTTTTCTCTTCGCAAATTCTCCAGCTTTAGCTGTAATTGACCAGGGGATTGAAAAGTTATTTAGGAGACCTAAAAAACAAACAAAATGATTACGTCTGATTTGTAATTCACTCCTGAAATTAAATGTACTATGGGGCTTTTCTAGTAGCAATCCATTTGTTCATTGTAAAAAGTTCCTTCTTCCCTTCCTTTGGACTATTACCTCACGTCGGCAATGAGGTCCAGCAAACCTGAAGATGTGATTTTCATCTGTAGTGTTACAGTATTCCAATGTATTCTCTTGCTTTTCTTATTCATGACTGACTTGCTTTTCTCTTTGCTTTCTTTGCATATAAATTCAGTATCATATTATACTATATTATATTATATTATATTATATTATA